>MU912736.1:1116-21403 GCA_036418165.1 Cooperia oncophora
AGTCAGACAGAAGGTGAGTTTAAATCGGTGTTACCATTTTCGGTCACCAATAAGTATTTAAAACTTGCTCGTATAACAGTTTACGTACTTAAGTTCCTACGTAGGTTGATTTTTGACCGTGTATCGCAAGATACACGCGATATTATCGACCTAAAATTACCAGCCGTAGGTTCAGTTACGTCGTCAGGTACTATACACGCATTGGACATCGATTACGCCGAGATTCAGCTCATTCTCGCGCATTACCGCGAGAGTGAGTCGTATCTCAAGCGGCCACAGCTCGCAAAATACCATCCTAGGCGAGCACAACACCATCTAATTCGTTGTCCGGCGCGTATAGGTCCATTATATTCTGCACCTATACTTTTAGTACCTACGCATCCGTTAACGCAAGTTATAATACTTCATTATCACCATTTAAACCACCATTCGGGAGTTTACCACACCGTAGTCAACTTACGTAAACGTTTCTTTATTCCATCTATTCGCCATTGCGTCACTCAAACGTTACGTAGTTGCGTTACCTGTAGGAAGGTCAATGGTCATCCCTATCGGTATCCTAACATGCCGCAGTTACCGCCAGAACGTACGGGAAGGTTTCGGCCTTTCCAGAACATCGGCGTGGACTATCTCGGCCCAATTACCGCTGGCGATGCCCATAGGACCTCCAACAAGGTGTGGATATGTCTTTTTACGTGTATGTCTACGCGTGCAGTACACTTAGAAGTTGTACTGGATAACACCACGCAAGAGTTTTACTGGTATGTAGGTTTCATCGCGCGTATGCGGTGCTCCAAAGTGTTCGTATATAGCGACAGTTCAACGACGTTCATCCGCTGATAAATCGCCATTAACATCAGTGCTTTACTTCCACCAAGCATTGGAGCAATATCTAGTACTGCCAGTTAAAAATTAACTGGAAGTTCATAACCCCTCTTTCCCCCTGGAAAGGAGGGTTTTATGAACGTCTAGTCGCGCTTTTTAAGTCGGCCTACAAAAAGACCGTAGGTCGTGTTGTTTTGTCGCTTAGTCAACTGCAAACTATTGTGCCTGAAATCGAAGCGACACTTAATTCCCGTCCTATAACACCTTATCGGGAGAAGATACGTGTTCGCTTACGTTTTGAGCGTATGTATGTTCACCGGCGTAGTAATCTTCAAGTTCCACCGTTTACCGTCCAACCCAGACCCAGTTTTTGACGCTTCCTACCACCTCGTAGAGTGGTACAAGGAGATGCTTCGACTTCTCGACGCGTTCTGGGAAGTATGGCACTCCGACTACCTCTCTGCGCTACGAGAACGTCAACAACTCCGCATACGGCAGCCCAAGTCCTCTGCAATAACACCGCAGGTGGGAGATATCGTCATCATCGCAGACGATAAACTCCCACGAGGACAGTGGCCGTACGGTCTGGTCGAAAAGTTACATGTCAGTAAGGACAACGTAGTCCGCTTCGGTAGACGTTCGCACGACTAAGGGTAAGGTCAAAACAAGGTCAATTTCGCAACTCTATCCCTTAGAAATACGTGCCAAAACAACATCTTTGGATGCTAAACGTTCTTTACCACCTTCTAGCGTCCAACGCGTACAACCGTCTCGAACGGCTAAATCTCGGCATAAATACATTCGTAATAGTGTAAACTAATCGTTTTTCAGCTTTTTCAGGCATAATTCCTTCAGCATATACGCTTCGTAGCGTTCAATGCGTGCAAAAGTACAACCCGTCGCCTGCGCAGCGCGCACGAGCACGCGACGCCGCGGTCCGCCGCGAAGCGTGTGTTTTGATTACGCAATTGCCATTTTCGTATATGCTGCGTTGCCGTAGGGCCGCTGTTCGTTCACTTAGTGAACTTTATCACTATTACGACAATATTCTGCTATTCCGACTACTATACTGTTATACGACGTATATTTCTTAATTACGACGCGCTCGTAGGAGATGGATCGCGATCAGGTACCCTTTCTTTTCTTTCTTAGTTGTTACGTGTGTAACTGCGCTTAGGTAGTTCGTATATGTGTTTACTCGCCCGCAGCGTTTTCTCTATTAGTATTTTATTCACTTCCTTTCCGGTTTTTTAGTGTGTGTATTTTTTTCGTAGTTGTAGTTACTAAGTAGTTTTTTCTTTGCCCGCAGCGTAAAAGTTCAAATTGCGTAGCAGTGAGTTCTTTTTTTGCGTACTCCTTTCCCTTTCTATTCTCCTACATACATTTTTTATATACAACACTAGAGTATAGTTTTTCTATTTTCTTTCTCTTTCCTCTGTTAGCGCGCTCACTGCTTATTTCATCCTTAAGTTACACACATAACTGATCGCGACCCATCTTGCTACTTTCCCTATTGTTCCTCTATTACGGCGTAGGACGTCCATCACATTTTTTTATGCTGCGTAGCTGCTACCAAAACACATCAAGCCTAGGCTTGGTCTGTTTCGGTAGTAAATACGCAACATATTTCGTATTCAATAATATCATTTAAACTGTGCTGATAAACTCATTCTAGTTTATCCTAATTCGTAGCACAGATTTATTTCGTACTAGTTTAGCGTAGTACTACACTATCAACTACGCTTAGTAGTAGTATTTCTTTCATGTATGTAGTACAGCTTCTCTTTCTTTCCTATTTAGATAGTTTATTTCCTTCTCAACTTTCCTATCGTAGTTTAATTCAAACTATTTATTTACCCACTTCATATTTAACCCATTTTTTATCACAGTATTTAATCACATCATATTTATCATTTCATAGTTATCATATTTTTGTTATTTTCATTTACTCACCTCATATTTATAACACTTCATATTTATCCATTCTTAGCCCTCCTCTTGGTGATAGGCGTATAACATCTATATCGTGCGAGTTAACAAGCGTTCCCGTGGCATCAATTCATGATGGCGTAGTTCGCCGTAACGTCGCGATCGCTCGCTTAGCCCGCAGACGTACCATCAGGGACATAGTCATCACCACTGTTATATAGTGTATTATTGCTGTTGCCCTTCGCTCTCGGGTAGCGACCATAGTCATGATTATTTCCGCCGCCACGTTCGCCGGCGAACATTCACCTCGGTCGTAAGGAGCGCGTCGCCACCGGCGTTGTCGAAGTTTTTTTTCCCCCGGGGGGGGGGGGGGGGGGCCCGGCACCCCTCTCAGCGTAGGCGGCCTTGCTTGACCATGTATGGGAAAGCGCTCCCCATCGCAGCGCCCCTCTCGTGTAGACCTTTCTCCTGCTCGCCCCCAGGATGGTTCGCCTAGGCGACCCATTTTTCAGGACCGTTACCGCCTCGCGTGTGCGATTCGTGAAGACATGGCTGAGCAGGAGCGACTCGCCTACGAGCGACAACACCATCAGTCGCCTGAGGAATCGCCAGAGAGAGGTGAGTTGGAGGAAGAGGAAGGGAGAGAGGAGTGATTCTTCACTCCTCCCTCGTTTGCAATTCGTAGTTCGTAGTTAATGCAGTGAACGTAGTTCACGTTTCATTTTTCCTTTTCGTAGTTAAACGTGTTTTAACATTGAATCTAGTAATATGATCATGTTCGCGACCGTAGTGTCACCGTGTTTATTACTTCTTAATGTTGTACAGCCCCCGTAGCCGAGCAGTCGTAAGCCCTTGCTTAGGCAAGGCAACCATTTCGCTCACGTAGTGAGCGCTGCTACCTTCGGGTAGCCCCCCTGGGGAGCGGTGGGAGACCGCTATTAACTTTTTTCTTGTCCCTGGGTATTTCTTTTTTGCCTTTCCCTTAACTGGCCCGTGGGTTCTTTCGCTTAGCGAGGTAAAATTCTCCCCCTCGCACAAAATTATCCCCTTAGTGTGAGGCAAAACTCACACCGTAGGCACGGAATCCACCCGCAGTTGTCGATTCGTCTCGCCATCGAACATCGTTAACGTCACGTCATCAACATCACGTTATACGCCGAATCCAACTGTGCCGTCGCCTGCTTCTACTACGTCATGTCGAGTTTATCCGCCGTCGTCAACAACATCCAGTGGTTATTCGATCATGCCGTAGTCTACACTTCGCTCGTCGCTCCCGTCGATCGTAGTGTATGTATATATTTGTTGTATAGTTAGTGTAGTTATGTAGGCGTACATATTGTATAACTGAAGCAATGGCCCTGAAGCCGATCGTCAACTCCATCCCCACGAACCCTTGCCTTAGGCCCAGTAGGTCGTCCGTCGATTAACTGACTGTGTCTGTATTCTAGTGGCGTAGTCGCCGAGGTAAGAACGAGGCGTGCAGTACCTAGCGTAGGCCAGGACCCATTCGTCTTCTTGCCGCCCCCAGTGTCGTGACTTTCGTACGACTCTTTTTAAAGGGTCGCGTTATGGGGCGCGCGCGGCGGTCCTGGCGCGCTTAGCGGCTACGGTCGAACACTCTGGAAGCCGCTAGGGATGCAGAGTCGGCGTCGACTCTGGCTTCTCTCTCACTTCGACGTCTGCCGCCGTATCGACTGGTCGCTCCTTCGCTCGTCGTCTCTCGTGCCAACTTCACTATCCGACTACCATGGCGACACTTCAATATCAAGGAGCCGTACTCGACAGCAAGCACTACTGCCTCCGGACAAGGACATCCCAGGTAACCACTGGAGGAGGAGGAGCACCCGAACCCCTTGGGCAGCCAAGGGTGAGGGTGTGTCCAAGGCCCCCAGTGGGCTGTACCCTCGTGGCCCGTAGGCAGTTCTCTGGCAGGGTTTCGTTAGTAGGTTAGGGGCCGTACCTTACTTTAGTAGTTTTCATTTCTTAGTAGTTTTCCTTTTTATTATTATTGCTCATAGTTATTTGTAGAGTGGTAAATTTGATAGTTACTTGTGTTTTGTCGTGTAGCAAGAGTGGTTGAACCACGTCATTTCTTACATGTTTATTCATCATAGTTTTATCATGGTCCATAGTGTAGTTAATGATATACTAGTTGTTGACTTGGGTCATGCGTCACAAGTACCATAGTATGCGCAGCCATAGGAGCGGACGTCCTTAGGTAGTGTGCGAGGGTAAGGCGATACGGTAGGAGGGTGGTTGGAAAGGGTACATGTCCGTAGGGCGCGCATAACGTAGGGGCAGTAAGGGCCTACAGGTAGCGTTTAGCTCCATAGCACCCGCGTGGCAACACCGTGGCGAGCATAGGCAAGCGCTCGTAAGTCCCCTGCAAACCCTCGCGCCGAGGACGGATCCTTTCCCCTCCAGACACCGATGCTACGTCAGAGGGGCCTGATGACCTGGTAAGACGCCAGGCGTGAGGGGAACAGGAAGCCGCCCCCGGCACGACACACAACAAGGAGGCTATACTGTCATCAGATACATATTATAAAAATGTGGATAATTGAAACCACTACTCGAACATGCAAAGAAGCAGGGCATTTATCACGGAATGAATGCGGGACCTGTGAAGGAGAACACATGCAAAACTATGTTGTTCTGCAAAACCTTGTTGTTCTACCAGTTTAATCAATGTTCGGGGGAGTTTCGTTACATTTTCACCTGGAAAATGCTTCAGTAAGGTGCCTTAGAAATGTGCAAAAACTCCACTTAATGTCGTGAGAAATACTCACCAAAATGCGGACTATTTTTGAGGAGTGCCGTTGAAACCCAATTATACAAGTACATTTATAAATAGAAAAATGGCGCATTGGAGCATCCAACGGGCCTATAGGTCTTACGAACACCATGCAATCGTTTTAATCCTTCGAATATCCTTCGCATCTCAACACATACGTTACCTAGGCAATTCCGACGCTGTTGTTGTGAGATACTGTGTTTGGTGTGCATACAGATTTATTTACGGCTCATTTGGCGGGCACGGTGTACACATATGGTTGTTCGCTTACTGAATTACCGTATTTTCTGGCATGAGCGCCACGCCTATTTATCTTTGCAAAGTTGGGACGAGATCTGCGAATGTGAGGTGAGGTGCGGAGCCAAAGACAAGAATGAGTATCGATTCACCACCAGCGTTTTAGGAAGATCATGCACAAACGGATAGAGACACTCGCGAAATCGTGCAATCGAATTCCATCTATCCCTGCCCTTCTATTCACGGATTCAGTGGATTATTCCTCACCTGTTCCGTTATAGACGAGCCTTCCTTCGGGATTCACCAAGTCTCCAAGCAGTGGGATGTGTAACCTTAACCCGAAGAGTACTGGACTGTTCACCAACAAACCATCCGCGTGGGTGAACGAACGATGAATCCCGAATAAATACAGCTGGGATGTACATATCAGATCGGTCAAAAATACTAAGGCTACATATAATAAGAACGCAGTCTAACTTGGACAGGAGGAACAAACCTTAACGGAATGGAGATTTTTTCGGCCTATAGCGTCTTCCAGGCCTATTGCAATAGTCTTGGATGCGTAACGGAGAACAGCACGATTGAACGCTTTACTAACACCCTACAAGTATGAGTTTCCATCATATCAACTATTCAAATTGCAACAAATAGTAAGAAAGATACGTTTTCGACTAATGGAGGGGGGACGTGGTGAAACGCAATCGTCGTACACTGAGCACAAGAATATGTTACGCCACGTAGCCGCAACATTCATACGTTCTGTTTCCTACTCTACCGCAGAGCGATTGGTTGAGTCAGTGGATCCAAAGATGCTGAGGGCAAGGAAGCAAATAGAAACGGGGTGGCTGGATAGCCAAATGCATTGTGCGAAAACAGTCCCATGAAAGTAGGTTCACCTAAGTCGAAGTCCTCTCTCGCACAGTCTGTTACCACTCTTAGGTGATTTAGCTCATTTCGAGGCGCTGATTTCAAGGAGGTGTTGACTACAGCTCGTAGTAGCGTTGGCACAGAAAATGAAACTGGTATCATTAGTGTTCCAACGTCGCGTACCATATCGTTCGTATCCTTTTTTCGATTGGAGTGTGCATAAATGCCCCTCCTCTTCACCCAAACCAAACAAAGGATGGTAAATTTTGGTATGCTGTGCAACTCCTACATATGTATGTACAAGAGCTAGGCAGTTTCATGACTGAAGGCATCATGAAACCTGGGGGTGGCGTCTAAATACCGCCACAAGATGTTATTTTTCGAGCTTGTTGTGCATGCTACTTCTAACATTCCTCCACGTCTTACATATATTACTTACCAGTCGGATCACCCGGCTGCCGCCGGGGCTCCTCCTTATGCTTCACGGCCCGGCTTCGCCAAGCACTTTCCCATGCCCCGCTAAAAGGGCCAGATTGTGTTTTTCTCTCATGAAAATGTTAGCCAACATCTGGGGCAGTTTCTTTCTATCAATAAGGGAACTGAGTTAAAAATAGTTTAGTATCAGTCATTATCTACCAACATCTAGTCCCTCTTGCTTACTACAGACTTACCGCCGCCCTCCCCCTCGCCTCGACACCATTGCATGCATCTAAGAGCAGACACTTCAATGGACGACCTTGATTGTTGCCATCCAGGAAAGTGTCAAAATGCAACGTATATGGTATCTTATCGGTTTTCACCGATTGGTAAGATTACCTGTCACCCATCATCAATGTCCTCATCACTAAATCTATGATTTAGTAGCGTGAAAGAACTTAAACAGCGATAACGACTGCCAAATTTTCCCTTATCAGCCCCATCGTGGTTATTAGTCATCCAGCCACCACGACTTGATGTGCACATTATCCCCCGCTATGCACCTTGCTTAAGACAGCTCCCGCCGATAAAAGTCTCATGGATAGCTGCTTTCCAATTATGAAACAGCAGCTGATAAGTAATCTCCCAAAGAAGAAAACAGGCAAGAAGCGTCCTCCAGAACAACATAAACAAAATCGCTCCCTCACAGTCACACCTCCCTGCGGTCTCTGTGCAACCCCTAGCTCACAAATCTCTCTATCACATCTCGCAGTAGTTGATATCATCCAGTGCAAAAGAAAGAATACAAAAAGAAAACAACAAAAACGCAGAGGAAAAACTCTGGGAAGGAAAAAGGAATTTTATCAACACGGTGTCTGAATTTGTGATACGGTAGGCGCGCCTTTTGTGCGTCGTGTTTTGCCCATCACTGAAAATTCGTCACTCGTCGCTTTTACGCGTTTCACTCGGCGAAATGTCATTTGAATTGATGTATATTACCTCCAATGAGTTAAACTGCCAATAAAGGGCAGCAGTATATCCAGGCGCATAGCATGCCCGCCGCGCCAAGTTAAGAACGATTGTGAGTGGCCTCCGTGGAGGACATCTAGCAAGTAAAGGCGGTCCGACTGAGGAGGAGTTAGAACTAGCACTTTGAGCGGCTATAGCAGCCTCCACGCTCACAATAGAGTCGCGAAAGGTGAACAGTCTTCTAGCTTGGAGGCTAGACTACTTGCACAGCAAAGGCGACCACGAGCCACTTTGTCGCGGTGGGCTGTCTTTAACGAAACGCTCACGTGTCCTGCTGAAACCTGCGATGAGAACACAGTGACCACGACTTTCTAATGCCTATTATCGTATCTCGGTGCTGACACTTCTTGTAACCCACCAATGATAATCATATCCTTCTATATCATAAGTTGGGAACTTAATACCTAGATAATGCTTTCGTCGGCGTTATGCATATGGTGGCGATCCCCTTCTAACGCCTCTTATCAAAATCTTATCAATTGAAATCACTTTTTACCACCCACCAATAATGTTTCCCTCCCATACCCTATATCATATCCGGTAATCAACAGCCAGCTGATGCTGTGTCCCGCGTTAGGGGATATGGTGATCTTCCCATTTGTAACTCCCCTTATCAGATCTTTCAGCCAGAGTGTACAGTTCCTCACCCACCACTGATTTTTCCACCCATGCCTATATCATGTCTTATGAACAAAGTCTCCCTTGCTATGGTGGACCGGCGTATGAAATTTTCTGACCTGACACAACGACCTGACACAACACACAACACCACGCACACACACAGACACAGAATACTTAGCGAATCTATATATACAGGGTGATTCAAAAGTTCTGGCAATTCCGTGTTTGTGCGTTTTTGAATGGCCATTATGGTCTGTTTTCTCTCGGATAGGTTATCTGTATTCTGCAAGCCATTTCGAACACCGTACCCCCCCCCCTCACGAGTCACTCTATTCCAAATCACTTCCGATTTCTCCGCACTGTCTCGAAAAAATCAAAGCTGCAGTTGTTGAAACCCATCTTCTGGTCGGTGCTTGTTGCTTGAAGAATGTGCTCGCCACCGACGAGAAAAATTTTCGATCACAACTACCGGAATTGTTGTCTGCTCCTCAGAAAAGGTCAACAGAAGGCAACGGCTGTGAAATCCGTCGGACGCAGACTCTTTCCAGCCTCAGTCACAGTCTGAGGCGAGATCTGTGCCACCGGAAAGACCTCTCATTCTTCATCGAGCGCATCGTAAATTAATGCTGTCTACTCCCAACAACGCGTTCTCCGCGATGTACTGAAGCCATGGGTGTCGTAGCACTTCGGCCCGGGATGGACACGTGCTTCAGCAAGACTGGGAGCCAACACATCCTGCCAAACCCACGAACTGCCGCTTGCTGAAGAGCTTTTCCCGATTTGGGCAGGCGTAGCTCCCTCTCCAGGAATTCGATGCGCAACGGTTTACCACCTGAAAGTGGCGTTGCTGCGTGTTTAGGACCAAACTACAGCAGAAGAATGCGCGACCATTGTCGGACACTTTGGAAAACGACTACGTAAATGTGTTGAGGCTGAAGGAGGCATTTTTGAACACTTGTTGGAACTTTGTTGTATACGGTCATTGGTACTGATTAGATGAAGACTTAGAAGATATTAGATATAACATAATATATATATATATATATATAAAAAAGATATATATAATATAAAAAAAAAAAAAAAAAAAAAAAAAAAAAAAAAAAAAAAAAAAAAAAAAAAAAAAAAAAAAAAAAAAAAAAAAAAAAAAAAAAAAAAAAAAAAAAAAAAAAAAAAAAAAAAAAAAAAAAAAAAAAAAAAAAAAAAAAAAAAAAAAAAAAAAAAAAAAAAAAAAAAAAAAAAAAAAAAAAAAAAAAAAAAAAAAAAAAAAGAGAAAACAAATACTAAAAGAAAATACGAAAATAAATTAGACAAACAATAACATCAGAGAAAAAAATAAAAAAAAAAGATATATAAAAAAAAAAAAAAAAAAAAAAAAAAAAAAAAAAAAAAAAAAAAAAAAAAAAAAAAAAAAAAAAAAAAAAAAAAAAAAAAAAAAAAAAAAAAAAAAAAAAAAAAAAAAAAAAAAAAAAAAAAAAAAAAAAAAAAAAAAAAAAAAAAAAAAAAAAAAAAAAAAAAAAAAAAAAAAAAAAAAAAAAAAAAAAAAAAAAAAAAAAAAAAAAAAAAAAAAAAAAAAAAAAAAAAAAAAAAAAAAAAAAAAAAAAAAAAAAAAAAAAAAAAAAAAAAAAAAAAAAAAAAAAAAAAAAAAAAAAAAAAAAAAAAAAAAAAAAAAAAAAAAAAAAAAAATAAACAACCAACATATAATATTAAAGAGAAAAAAAATAAAAAGACTAGAGAACCGCACGACGAAAAAAACACAAGACCGCTATTATATGATTAGATGAACGAAACTAGAAAAACAGAGTTAGAGAAAAAAATAATAATCAACAGAATTAGACCAATAGAAGATAAAGACAACACGAAACCTAAGAACACAAAGAACAAAAAGATAAATAAGAGAGAAACGCTGATTGGCCTGGCCCACCAGAACATAAAGGCTACTTTCTGCCACAACTCCAGATCCCATACCGATTTTTCGTTTTCTGTTCCTCATGTAAGGCACTGGTTGACGTGAAAAGGGATTAGTGCAGAGGCGACAGTATATCGCTTCAGTGGCACAGAATGAGCAGGTCCGGACAACTCCCACAGTGGGGCTGCCCAAGGGTCCTCACGGTATTCTCCGATTTTTGCTTTCCTCTCCCTGAAGAAAGTCTTAGCGACTATAGTGTACGTTATTAAGCCATCTTTAAATGATACAAATCTTTGGGCTCTTGTTTCCGAAATCTAGGGCTTGCAACGCTGACGGTGCTCTTGGGAGAAAGTGACGAAGGAATGGAAACTGTATACGTAAAAATTTACTCCTGTATACTTGGGAGTGTTATACTCATAATTTACGCGAATTCTTAATTACTCAGATGAATGGCCCAGTTAGTAGAATGGGCACGTGTGCTGGAAACTCCATCCATGAAATCAATTCAAGGAACCAACGAAGTACTTCTACCTTTTATAGCTAAAAGCTTGAAGAACCGGTGCTGATGCTCTAATCAACAGCCGCGCCCCAGTTGACAGCCCGCAGGCTACCTGTAAACACGATTCACCGGCCTCTGCATCTGTCTTTGTGTTTGATGATGCAGCACAGTTGCTCTTGAGTTCATGGCCCTCGTCATATGTTCGTTCTGTATTGCAGCACCTAAAATGTTATCCGCATCGGGAAATCGTGTTTTACTTGTATACCAGAGCGCAATCACAGCACTTGGCAAAGTGCCAGGAAAGCCGCACGCCACACGCGCACACAAGGCGGCTGTCGGCATGAACGGGAGTCTGCCATGCGCCCTTAAAAGAAAGTTCGAGTGCAACCTATAAAACCTTCCTAACTTGCTCAAAGAGACCCGCAGCTTTTATGGAATACGGATTGGCAATCACCGTCTTTAACTGTCATACATTCACTCCCAAACAGCCACTTCGATACCTCCCGTTGCCAGCGTAAACTGGGAAACGCGGAAGAAAACAGGACGCAAACAGCGGCAGAAGCGATCCCATTCTTCGAAACTGCGGTAGCCACAGAAGATCCTGGGGTTTTCAGAGTAGAGCAGTGCTCCAGGTAATGAGCTCTGACAAGTTGCACTGCGCAAGGTGCTCACCCATCTGGGCTTGCTCCCGTCCAAAATAACTTACGCAAGACAGCTGACCATCATCTTTATATCATCGTACACCCATTTACGCCAGATGCTTCCTTGGAAGGGTATTCACTGTGAGTTACTAAGATGGAATTTAAAGCCACAAGTAACAGTAAGTAACAATTGGATCCCGACTAATCAGAACCGGTTTAGCAATGGTCGATACGTAGCATTACTTAAAACCACCATGTTCCGCGTGTCCTGCGATGCTGTAGAAAAGTGAACTGACAATGAGCATGCCAGTGTCCGGACGCAAACTCCGTCACACTGGTCGCTAAGGAGTAGCCCTGACTGAACGCTTGAAATGTTCGACGAAAAAAAAAGAAAAGTTTCACGGTCAAACCTACTCTGATTCTCATCCAATGTGCGGACGGGCACGCTGATGAATAACCATTTGCTAAAACGCCGAGGATCATGATCGCTACATCTTCGTTTACTTGAATCGGTGGAGAAGTACACGTTTCCATTAGGACAAAACAGAGTACCTTAAGTTCGGAATCATACAAGTGTCACGCTTTGTTGACTGTTACAAAGAATTTAAACAGTGAAGTCTTCCCACCGTGCCTCAGAAGCGGAGAATCCACAGAAGATGATACTTTTTAGAATCGTGGCTATCGTGTCTGAACGGTATCTGGAGGCGGAGTCAACGAAGGAATTGCCCTCCGTGTACGGATTTCGTCATCATGTTGTTCGGCTCTTTTGAGGCCCTCCGAACCCCGCATGCCGCTAGGGAGTCATGACGCAGGAGCCACTGAAAATACGCGGATGAAGCGGGGATCATGTTTGCTGCTTGCACGACTTGCAGAATCAGTCAGCCACTTAGGATGCAGTAATGGATACAAATGGAATGAAGTGGTAGTATGACATCTTTATCTAAGGGTGGACTATAGTTTCAGCGCTCTTCCGGCGTCGACAGGGGAGGGGCATTTTACACTTTGTCACTTTCCACCGAGTGTCGACCATTAAACAGCCTCTTCTAGAATTGACAGTTTTACCATGATGATGGCTTGACGAGCTTGCTCCAGCTTCACAAGAGTTCACAGGTTTCACCAGAGTGAGACTTGTAAACCAGAACTAGTGAAGCAACGAAAGTGCAAATGCCCCCCCCCGTCGACAAACTGCACATGACATTTCCCCGTATTCCACTGCTTATGCATACACATATGGCAACCGCACGGTCTATTTCTCCACTGACCATAAGTGACCATTCTAAAGTCATGAAAGGCTCGCATCAAGCCACAAAAATTTTGGCAGCTGTTCCGTTGCCGAGGCGGAAATCATGTTTCATATTGTAAACCAAACGTGTAGTCGTAACTAGTATGCATACGACAAGCACTTCAGGGGCGAGGTTTCCTAGCTGTCACGAAGCGATTAAGCAGGAGTTTCGTTAACATATGCAACACACTCCGAGCTTATGAGGTGACAAAGCTTATTACGCTTATTACACGTACTCACTACTCGAATAAGCTCCCGCCCGTAGGCTACCGTCATTTCCGGAGTCGGTTAATAGCTTGACTTGCTCATTAGTATAGGAAGCACAGCCTATATAAGTAAATTGGCCCGCATGTCATTATATAGACATCACATCCATCGTGTCATGACAGTTCTAAATGCAAGGAGTATGCGCATCGCATTGTAGCACTAGCTTTCTCAGCAGACTGAGCTCGATTCTGCCGATTGGCTACAATCCCACAAGGAGTAGGGTTGCACAGTAGGGGTATGGAATCCTGCCTTGTTTTAGCTCTTTCCTGCAAGGCTTCATTTGATATTAGGTAAGTTTTGCTTCACAGAGGCAGCGGTCCCTCAAACCTGCGGCCAGAAATCTGTTCTCTATTTGGTCTTCACACTACCATGCAATAACTACATAGCTTTATTTGAGTAGCTCTTCAGTTATGCACAGGGCCATGGGAGGGCTACCCATCATCCCGCAGTATACTGAAATGGTAAAGGTCGATGTAACATATCAACTTTCAAGTAAAGCTCCTCTCACACGTTATATTGTACAAACACTTCATTACTGCTGTTTTATTCTATTACTATTATCAGTCAAGGAAGCCTCTTGCCATTCGATACAATTACATATAGATGCAGCGAACTGTGATGTTTCCGTGATCTTCTTCGCCGCGCTTACCAAGTTCCACATAATTGTATACCAAACTGATATGCTGCTTTTCCTTTAATTGAACAGATGACCACCGCTCCTTGACCAACATCATACCTGCTATTTTCAACACTATTACTGTGCATGACATTATGGTAAGGAGCACTGATGAAGTGCAGAGATGACAGAAGCCGGGTATCAGTCGTGCATTTAAACGTACGAGAGCAGGTAAGGTGGACGAAGCCACGCCCGGCAAGGCCGGGCCGTATCACTGACCAGGAAAGTGTGCCACCATGGAACTTTGGAAACCTGGGTAGATCAATAGAGTCTATAAGGTTATTTACAAATATAGATAGCAAAACTGCAACCTGCATTTCACAAGCAACTTATGAGCAGGTAAAGTTTGTAATGGTGCAGTAGGGTGGAGGCTTGGTGGTGAGCTGTGAAGCATAAGCGAGGAATCGCATACGTCGAATCGAGTCGTGGTGGTTCAGTGGTAAGGTTCGACGTTCGACGACTCGATTCGACGTATGCGATTCCTCGCTTATGCTTCACAGCTCACCACCAAGCCTCCACCCTACTGCACCATTACAAACTTTACCTGCTCATAAGTTGCTTGTGAAATGCAGGTTGCAGTTTTGCTATCTATATTTGTAAAACCTTATAGACTCTATCGATCTACCCAGGTCTCCATTCAGAGCTCCATGGTAAGTTGGCGGACTTCGATGAGGTAAATAAGGGGAAAGAGGGAGGAGCATAACCGCACTCTTTTGCCAGTTGTTTTCTTTTGGTTCATAATTAACACGTCTCACCAAACTTTAAGCTCTTGTAAAGCTGCAAAATGGTAGGAATGAGCTACTTTTGAAATTGCAAGTCTTCACGTGGTGGCCTGCACAAGCTTTGCTGTGTGTCATTTACAAGTGAACGCTCTAGGAAGTAATGAATTTCGCCAAAAAAAGCCTTAATAGAAAGAACTAAACTGGTACAAAATAATTCTCACAACCTATATGATAATATACATCCCGCCGGAGCGAAAGACGCGCAAGCATAGCAATGGCGAACGGCAGGCCAGTTTTTAAAGTAAAAATTAAAGTGATCACTGAGAACAGTTTCTTCTAACAATCTTGTGAAATGGATCACCTTTCCAGCGAAGGCACAAGGCCCGCGCAGCTTATGTTATATTCATATTCACAAGGTTAGACAACCCTGCGGACGAAATTCTAGTCAAATCTATCTCCGTCCAACTAACTTTGGTTCAAATCTGGCCTCAAATTTGTGAAGAGGGGTAATGAGGGGTGAATAGTGCCATACTGTCTTCGCGCACCATTTCTACTAAAATGCAACTGTACTGGCCAATTCCACAGAACTCAGGAAAATTCCAAAGCGAACAAGATACATCGCGTATTACAATATAGGTATACCCCAAATTTTTGCTACCTCTGGGCCTTTGGAAGGAGTCACCCATTAATCTCTCAGTTCGGAAAACTTCTGTAATGATTTTACCTCTGAACTCATATCTTTCTGAGAACAACCTTCATTTCTTTGAAAATGGGTATGACAGCAGCTCATGCACAAACTTGTTTCGGAGTGCACTCACCAACTGGCAATGATTCCGTTCTCCTGGTGCGTCCTTGTCGGCATCCTTCTTCTGCCCGATTACCTCATCTTCCCATTTTATTCTGTTCAGCATTAGATTTTTATAGAACTTTTGTTGCTTGGGACCTATGAAGAATTACTTGAGGCGATATGTACAAAAACAACCATATTTCACAAACAAACCAAAAATACCTTACCTCCTTCCACAACAACAAGATTTATATTTTTATGCAATAAAATCACACCCGTCATTTGAAGCTGCTTCGCATTCATCTCCACTTTGAATTTTTTAGACGGATGAAGCAGCGATTTGACTCTGAAAAAATTTGACAGATAATAAAAATGTCAATATTACAAAATAATTAAATTATTGACAAGAGAAGAAATTTACAACAAAAAAATGGGTTAAGAGGAGACGAACAAGGTTTCGGCAGGAGAATTCCCAGAAAAAGCTAACCTATATACAGAGACATGAACGGCTAATGATGTGTCTTCAGCAATCTTCTTCGTTTTCTTCACTGCCTTCTGTTCGTCGGTCAGTTTTCTTTCCGCGTTCGCCTACATGAAGATTAAAAATCGAAAAAGGAAACTTTCAATAGTCAATTTTCCCATAATATATACAGTGTATTACAGAACCACTAGACATAACAAACTCACCTGCTGATGCTTCTTTAGTCGGTCGGCCATTTGTTTTCTTACGTGCGCCTCCATCTTCGTTGGATCTTGGACTGCATCGCTTCCCAGAACCCTCATAAGATTTGAAATTTTCACCTGAACACAAACGGATATGATTCCAGCAACCAGCTTCTAGACAAAAAAAACTTACTTTGGGAGCAGGCGCCTTAGCAAGACCTATCCGAATCATTTCCGTACGTTCTTTCTGCATCTCTTTACGATTCTGCCGTCTAATCTTTTTGCGCTCGCGCGCTGTCAAATACACCTGAAGAGCAGCCACACTACAACTAGCACTGTGCTACAATTAGCAATTCTTAGGCGGAAAACTTTTAGAGGAGACTTCGAGAAGCACTTTTCACCTTGAGGTACTGTGGGGTGAGAGGATCCGTTGGAGCTTTCAACTTTATTGGATGTTCCACGAGTTCACTGATGGTGTCTTTGAATCGCGAATCCACATCAGTGCCAGGAATATCATCGTAGCTTCAAAATATAAACATTCAAAACCAACATATTTCTAGGAATCGCTGCCTTCTAAGAGAGCTTACCTATCACATTCCAAAACAATAGAGTCCCACCACTCTATGTCCGGCACTTCGTCGGAACTTTTTCCGGCCGGAGTGATCATCGCTAACTTCACTGCCGATGAAATCCCGGTACTCTTTGCAGCTTGGGAAATCTCGGCCTAAAACACTGTCTCCTTTTGGGAGCTGGTAAGATACCGAGGATCACCTGATCGTTTCAAAAGTACCTGCAACCTTTCCAACTTCGCAACAGCCCTCTGCTTGTTAGCAAGTTGTTCGAACTCTCCCTTCTCATGGAAATTAAACATTTTCTTCTTCCTCTCGGCAGGTCTTGCCACGATGCGTGGGTCCATAAACTCCAGCAACTCTTCTTCCTGGAAAAACACTTCGCACATCCATAATGTTCAGCAGTAAAAGAGCAGAAGAAACAATAAGTACCGCTTCTTCTTCGCGTTCTTTCAGAATACCAGGAGCGATGTCTGGTAGTGGAGCCATCACTGGTGCGTTGGGCCGTACCAAGGAGCTGATGGTGGAGGTAGCTTTTGCGAGTTTCGCCTATAAAACGCCATGAAGATAAAAGATCTCATTGGAGAACAACGGTGAGAAGAAAGAGTTACCTTTAACTCGTCAACTCTACTCTTCTTATTCATAGAGGCTTGTATGAACATTTGAGCTTCCTGTGGTCGTAAAGCAACATTTTTTGCAGTTGCAGCTGGAACAGGAGCGACTCCAATAAGAGTTTGCGAGGCTGCTGCTAGACCAAGTTGACGTTTTCGCTCTTCGATTTCTTGTTGTGCTTTGTACATGAGTTCCTTAGCTCTGCAATTTTCGGTATCCATAATTTCTTAAACAATTTCGGGGCAGTTCGGCTTAGTGGGGGCATATTCCTGGTTCCCATTCATTAATGTCAATGCCTCTTACAGGAGACTTGTAAAATCCTGTCCAGCCAATACAATAGCAGTAATCTCCTTCACTTTCTACGAAAGTCTACAAGTTTCACCAAGGTGTGACGTGTAACCGCAAAAGACCAGCGGAAATGCAAAATGCCCCTCCCAACAGCGCGAAAATTTCTGTCGAGCAAAAGACTGCCATACCTCAATGTTTCCTCTGTTACGACAACATTCTTCTTCGCTTCTTCTTCCTCTAATTTCTTCTGATACAATTCTTTAGCCAAATTCTTCAGTTTCTCCTTCTCTTTCTCCTGCAATTGAGTTTCAAAATATCTGACGGTGAAAAAGGCTTCTCTTGTGAAAAGCGTGCAAAAGTGTGCATCGTTCGTTCTGAATATACCTTTTCTAGCTCTTTTTTGTAGGCTTCCTCTCGTCGCCGCCGTTCTCTATCATTGTCCTTCTCTCTTTCCTTATCCTTAACTCTACTCCTCTCTCGTGATCTGCTCCTATCACTGCGTTCCTTTTTCCGCCGTTTTGAGTCATCCTTATTCTCTTCGAACTGGAAAGATAATATCAATCGCAAATATGTCATTCATAGTCACTGAAATGAAAACGAACATAAATAAATAAAATAAATAATAAATAAATCGAAGCATTATTCATCTATTGAAGAGCCGAAGAAAATTAAGTGGTTCCAGAGCTTCTCAAACCTGGTGATGGTTTTCAACCTAACCATGATTTTAAACAACTGATCACGATTTGTATCTCGAATAAGCATTGAAAACGGCGGGAGTTTTGAAAGCTCACAGAAAGCACTGAGAGTCATGAGAGTCATCATACTTTGCGGCACCATTTCCAGCATATACTGGCGTTTTCAGCGATTAGGAAACTATAGGTACCAACCCAGCGTTTTGAGAGTCCACCGGCGATAATCGATACAGATACGTTCTTAGTTGCTCAAAACGCTGGTGGACGTTCAAAACGCTGACGCAATGTATGAACGCGCTCTAATCTTTTCTCTTTTCGAAAAACTGCTCGTGGTATCATTTTCGCTATGAGCCCAGTCGCAAATCTACTTCAATCTTAATAATGCATCCAGAAATAAAGCAGGATTATGATGGAAGCAAGCGTGAAATCGATGGCTGTGTAAATAAAGGAACATATTGTTATCCAGAAAGCAGGATCGCTACTTCGGACCGCTGACAATCCTTGGTCCTTATTTTATCAGAACGAAAAAAAGCAAAATGCTAACAGACAGAGATATTCTGAAAGAAGTTCCTCAGTTGTTGTGGGACAAAAACTGACCTTAGTTCTCTTGCGGAATTGCGGGTATGCAGTACAAATGGCTGAAATCACTTTGTGTGCCCGATGAGAGTCCGTTATGGCGTCGAGAACGCGGTCCTGAATATAAGATTTTAGCGCACAAGAAACATACCGCTTCAAAAAGTTAGCTCAAGTAAAAGGTCAACACAGGCAAAAACATACACAAAAATCTTAAAGCTACCTTCATTTTATCATAGTCGTATCCTTTCCGTAGGCACCTTTCCACAGCTTCTGTCACCTTTTGTTGCTCTTCTCTGCGGCTAAGGTACCGATCGCATATCTCTTCTAGCTCGCCATGACCCATTCTTTCTTAAAATAGAACGGGTTTCTATAATAACATTGCATTCAGCGAATCTGAGAGAAGACCACGAAATTAGTCAAAATATGAAAAACGACTTGGAGAAACAGTGCACCAATCATGCATGAACAAAGTGGAACAACACCAACAAATTTCAAAATGAATAATGTAATAAATATGAATCAATAGTTTCATAATCCTTCTATTCTATAAAGCACTAACTTTGTGTGTCGGTTTGTCGGTCTGTATGTATGTAAGTATGTATGTTTGTCCGTCCGCAAAATGCTTCACGGGTTCGAATAGGTTAGTGGGAGGAGAATACGACCGCTAGACAAACCGGAAACCCATTGGTGCAGATGTATCAATCCAATGTTTTGATTGTGATAACAGCATATATAAGACAACCATTCGGTACACTCCGAGCCATTGCACGAGCTGCTCGGGTGGCAGCTGGACGTGTGCTCGTGCGGGGCAGGGGCGGGGGTGGGATGGAGGGGTCCTCCCTCTGCCTTCTTCCCCTGCACGTGCTCAGCTGGACTAGCACGTGCAGGGTAGGGGAACAAGGGGAAGATGTTGGGTGAAGGGGGTACGTTGAGGAGGGTGCGTAGCGCACATTTGGAGCACACAGCAAGGGAGGATACAGCCAGCAAAATCGCGAACTAATTCCAAATAAAGTAACAAAATAAGATGTTGTTTTGATTGTGATAATACCTTCAACTACATGAGACAACCATTTAGTACACTCCAAGCCATCGCATAAGCTGCTCGCGTGGTAGCAGGACGGGAGCTCGCGCGTGGGTTGCTCCATCTATCACGATTCGATCAAAACAGCGCAGTATTAGTAGCTAAGTGGATGAAAACATTCCGCATCCATTATGAAGTGCGCCTGGCGAGGCCAAGCCAGTTAAAGAAAGGAGGAGAGCTCAGCGTCAGCCGGGCGATCCCACTGGTAAATAATAACGTGAATAATGTGATAACCAATGAGAAAACCACAAAATGAAAAATACCGGGCCAAACAACATACCAACGTATGAGCGAACAAAATCTGAAC
>MU912736.1:23063-37298 GCA_036418165.1 Cooperia oncophora
GTTGCTCATCTATGAGCTATGCAAAGCGGACACTGGCCCCTCTGATAGTTGTGATTACACCACTTGCGCGCTACTGCGCGCTACCGTATCCCACGCCTAAAAATAAATATTTTCCAGGGCTCTAATCAATCATTTCTTTCCTGTTCGTGATTTGTTTTCATTTTTCTCTTCCCTATTCGTGATTTTTTTCATTTTCTCGTTCCTATTCGTGATTTTCTCATTTTTCTTTGTTCTGCCTCATTGCGCTCTGTTTAGTTTGCTGTTGGGAGCAGCATTTTCACTTTTTCATTGCAGCTCGTAGGTTGGGACGTTGAAGTGGAACAATTGTTCCTCCATTATTGAGTTTTGCACTGTCAGGGAATTCCGCTCACATAAGCTGTTCTGATAGTTGGGTGCCACCGAAAAGTCACTTCCCATCATTTGGTGAAGCCCTTTCTTCTTAGCCAATCATCTTCTATATTCGCAAGTTCGTGAATTTTGGTGAATTCCCTTTGTTCGGTGCCTCGTTATGTTTTAGCGACAGAGTGGCACATGTTGGGAATGTGACATCCCACAGTGCTATTCTCGAAATGAACTCCACCGAACCGGACCGTAACGAATGTCTGTTCCGCCACGTGCAGGTAAGTGGTCTCCCTGCTTCCCCTAGTCACTTCTATTGCCCGGACTAGTTTATATAGTTCCGTTCAGGTGCACGACGTACTCTTGGCCATGTAGTGGCACACACAGAAAACTCAACATCCGCGCCCACCCCTGTAGAAGAAGCAAGAAGGTGACCCGTTTCGAAAGCTTGGCTCTTCCTTAATCTTTCCACTTGTAGGATTTTGATAAACTATGGATTTACTTGTTTTCTTTTATTATTGTTGTTGGCGATTGCAGATAAAGATTAACAACGTTAGTTGCGGAATATGAAATAAATATTGACTCTTAATTCATTTTTCCTTTTCAGTTCTTTTGGTCATGCCGTCGACAGCGGGTTTTTTCCCATCTGCTGTCAAGTGCTGCTCCGCCCCAATGATGTGTTGAGGCAAAGTTAACGTTCAAGATTAATATTTGTTATGTGTTTTTATTTATCTTTTTTTAGATGTTGTTCATCAAATCGCTGTCCGTTGGTAAGCAAGTCGACGGTTACGAAGACGTTGAATTTAACCATCAATGTTCCTGTTTTGTCTATGAAAACGATTCTTGACTTTATGTTGGCCTCCTCCGCCCTCGATGAGATTATTTTTCAGCCTGTAAAGTTTGAATATTTATTGTCGTGCTTAATGTACTCCCAGTGGCATAAATAACAGGCGGTTCACTTTGATATCAAACGAGGACGCTCGATAATAAACACAAAGGCAGAATTATTGGTAGTCAAGCGGTAGCAAAAAAGTTAAACAGCAGGTAAATAGCGCAAAATATGAAGTGGAAACATCTTCGTTCTACACGTCTCACAAAGCAATTTTGAACAAGTATTGCTTTTGGAATCGTCGAGAATCGTTTTGGTAGATCTATGCAGCACTGGAGCTGGTTCATATCAATCCGTTCGCTTTATGTCGTACGTTGAAGTTGAACTGCTGTGAGCATTGTGGGCGGGGAGGCGCGGTGTGGGCGGTAGGTGGTAGTGTACCCTCCTGTCGAAAAGAGCGCAAACCGGGTCAGTATCAACTTCTAGCCTACTAAGAGCGCGGCGTGTGCATCTTGCCGAATTAGCCGGACACCACTAGCCGGTAGATGTGTATGGAGTGACCCTTGTTTCAGACGAGATCGCTTGAGAGAAAAAGTTCCAGCCCGCTCCACAAAAATAAGCAGCTGCAATCAATCATGGACTATGGCGCAATCGCAAGTACTCTATCACCAACCGCTATCTTTTCACACATACCAACAGAATAACACCTAGAGTCAGCTATCCTGGCCCTTCGTGCTTTGACTTGGTGAGGAATAGTGACGAAGAGGAAGGTATCTGAACACCTGTATCCCACTGCGCTCAAATATAGACGCATCTCCCACGAGGTCTCTCCGACATTGAATAAAACTAGGCGTGAGGTTACTGTAGCTCCGCAGTGTACGCAATGGCACACAGCCGCAGCTGTGCGAAAGAATGGCGCCTTCAATGGAAGTCGACGAAGCTCGATTCGTCCAAGATTTTCGGATTGTAGCGCGTTTGTTGGGTTTGTTTTAATCACTTGCAGTGCTTGCGTCTCTTGCAAATGCTGTTCTCCTTCAAGAAATGTTTCACTTTCCCCGCTTCGTACTCCAACCTGTCGAGAGATTTTCAGTCTAGGTTAAATCCTCTTTTCTCCGCTCTAGAAGTTCATGAGGCTTGCCATGAGCAGTTTGAGGATAGCCGATTGGTCGAGTCTTTTTTTTATTTTTTATTGAGATTTTAGATTGATTTCATAGCTGGCTTTGACGCTCTTGCTCACAAGCAGGAATTCTCGTGTGTTCTTTTGAACTACTTTGATTATTACTTTTTTACAGATGCGGAACGCTAGTTTAATGACACCTAGTCCATTGTCAGAATATTTGAATAGAAGTGCTCAGTTTTCGCCGGTGGTCCAAACAAATGACAAAAGAACGCCAGCTACGGCTAATAGGTAAATTATTTATAGAAATTGTTGGGTGAAAAATGAAACATCGCTTTCCAAATGTCCATTATGTTTAGATTACATAGGATTAAGGCAACACTTCTCCCATGGTGTATCGTTTTAGCTGTTCTTCTTGTTGAGGTGATCTCTTTATTTTTTTATCAACCTCTCCCATATCTTCGCAATCATACTTTTCTCAGATTTTCACATTCGGGTCCTATATCGGGCAATTTTTGGTCGGCGACTGGTTACCGTGTGCTGTTGTTGTTATCCTCGAATACATTCTCTTGCTTTACGTCATTATTGTAGCAGTTTGGATAGCCTTCGATTTGTTTAGCGCCTCATCTGAGAAGGGGTTCATGCACGGTCAGTTTCTTGATGTGCAAAAACTCGAGACTTCTTGCGGATTATAAAATATATTGTTTAGGATGCATTCAAGCGACTTTAAATTTCTTTTTTTAGCCAGTTTCGGAATGATATTGCCTTCGCCCTATCCCCACTCCAAACTATCCAAGCCTAGCAACCTGCTGAATACTTCAAATCGGGCTGATTCGTCTTGGATTGACGACCATCACTTTGGCAAAGTTGCAGAGGAAAGTCCATCACATTCCCGACTTGCGTATGCCTCTCCGAATCGTAGGTGTGGTCATTTTGCTATTAGTCGTCTTTCTCGTGGGGTCAACTTTTTAAAAGTGAATCTCTCAATGTCCTCTGATTTTAACAGCTCTTCCGAAGGGAGTACATACTTTTTATGAGCCTGAAACCAAGGTGCTGTATGAGGCTGCGTTCATACTCTGCGTCAGTGTACGCCAGCGGCTAGGAAAGTATGGATATCGGCTTAGCGAACGTCAGCGTGCGGCAGCGTTTCCGCAGGCAGTTTTGCTCAAGCTCAAATTGCCCGCGAGAAACGCTGGCGTTCACTAGATTGATATTTATACTTTCCTAGTCCCTGGCGCTGGCGTACGCTCGAAACGCTGCCGTACGCTGGAGTACGGGCTGCGCAATGTATGAGCGCAGCCTTATTCGGATTCTTCCGATTCTACGATATTTCAACCCTCTAAGATGGACAAGTATACATCCCTATCTCGCGAATTTTTCGAAAACTGAACAGCATTGCTATGAATGCGGACCAACGTATGGCCAATGGCGCTATTAAGGAGGTGGCCCTGTCAACTTTTCAATATGGGTCTTGTTTTTGTTTTTCCCTGTAAATTCTTGTCAAGTACCCTGTAAACTACTGCCAAGCTTGACGAAATGGTACTAGTCAAGGTGTCCAGGGTGTTAACAAAGTTGTACGGTATCATGTACAATTTACAGAATTTGTTATGATGACAGGCGCTTACACGTCCCCCCCCCCCCCCCAAGTTTATCAGCGACCTGCTATTGTCCAACAAAGCAGAAGGGTTTATGGTCTGGTGTATTTTTCACTTTTCGTGATTGTTTGCTTCAGTTTCAACATGATGAATGACTCTACACATTATATGGATGTGAGCGCGGGTAGCTTTATGGATTCATCGGTCGGATTTTCGGGCAATGTGGTTAGGTCTCGCCACAGCCCTTACAGCAAAACTATCGGAAGCATTCACACAAGAGAACAGTTGGACTATCTTTTATCGAAGGAGTAGGTTACTTTATCACTCAATTCTGGTTGAAGAATTGGTTTCTTCATCGAGGCCTCTTTAGCAATTCTCTGAATATGGATGCATCTACGTCGCGGAATAGTTCTTTTCAATACTTCAACGTCCTAGATATAGGAGCACCCGAGGACCGGCGAGGCTATCAGGTTTCGGAACAGCTGAAACCATCTGATTCAAAGGAGAATAGTGAGAAGTTTTTGTTGTTTTCACAGAATTCTCGTAAACTTTGTTGAAAGTAGTCTTTGGGCGCCCCTTCCCTTCCCCACCTCTCTGACTTATGTTATTCGTAGTTCGTTTTATTCGTATTCGAGGGACCACGCTAACCACCTATAACTTTTGTACATATCCCTGTGACATTGACGTACATTACTTCCCCGTTGCCGCTTGTCCCCGAAACCATTCACTAATGCTCTCTCTCGCCTCAAGTATAATTCTATGAACCTAGGCTGGAATTGCCCACAACTTTCAATCTCAGTTTTCTATCGTTGGGTCGAAAAAGGTCCGGGACATCGTACAATAATTGCTCCTGCAAGTAGATGACAGCGATGGCAAGACGAGATGACCAGATTGAGGCATGCACTCCAGCATGCAAGGCACAGTCCACGAAAGGTATGCACCATTGGGTATTTTAAGGTTGTTCATGGAATCGGAGCTGTTTGACAAATCTTCATTTAAGCCCGGCTCAATATTGCGTCGTAGCGAATCCATTGAGCGACGACGACGCAGCATAAGCATGTCATCTCCTGAAAGGCCTATTCTCTCATCAGGATCGGGAACAATCCCAGTTAATGCCGAAATTGATGCAAAAAGGTAGGTTTGTGTTCTAACAATGACCATTTTGTTGGAGTAAAAAAGTGAAGGGCAATTGTTCTTTGTCTTACCGTTCCGTTTTCGTTGGAAAAATTTTACTAAATCCATCCCAAAGCTGTTTATCGATACAGATCGTCCTTGCGTGAAGTCGATTTTGCACGCGGAGAACAGCGACTGAGAGCATGGCTTGTCAATACGATTCTGGAGCCTCTTCATCAGCGCATCAAGGAGACGAACTCGAAACTGGAGAAGGTAAGACTCTCAACGAAGTATAGCCGTTACTCAGTCATAGATCTGATACGACTTTTGTCTTCCGTGGAATTTTTCAACTTCCATAGCTTTACTAGCCATTGGTAAAAAACTCATCACCTTGATTTTTCAGGAACACGCAAGCCCTCCAATCAAAATAGGATTCTCGTCTGTGGAAGCGCTTCAAGCAGCGATGGTCAGTCGACCAGAACTTCTTGACACTATGCTCCCTTACATATTACCTTTCCTTCATGTGCACAGCAATCAGGTAAAGAATTACACCCAGAATTACAAATCGTTGTTCTTTGCTAAAACCTTGGAATGATGTGCTGATTTGTGTTACGTTTACTGCGACGCAGAGGGGGCATTTGGCTTTTTCGCTGCTTCCCGTTGTCGCGTCAAGTCATCAAGCAGAGATCTGTGAAATCTTGTGGAGCCGTTATGTGCTAGCAGTCAAAATTTGTAGGAATACCCGTGAGTTTATGTTAAAAATACCTGGCAACTCTTATAAAGCAATGCAAGGGAAGCAGCGGAAGTGCAAATCCCTCCCCCTCCCCCGGTCGCCGAACTGCGCTTCACACCTTCCAAACAAGATCCTGCGGTGATATCTTTGTTCGGCCTCACGTTTGAACATCGGCGACTTTTTCAAAGGCTTGAACAGGCTCAAGACTTGATTTCTTAGCTACCTGACTGAGTGTATTGTCCGCACCATAGCTGGGCCTTTGGTGAGTTGAGTGTTCCCAACGTGGATCGTGTGTACTCTCGACAGAACATCAAGGGCGCTAGAGAATAAGAGGGCACTACTATAATTGAGAAGGGCACGCAATGCTGCGAGAAATTCCGCTCATCTTCGTGCTGGTACGAGAACGGGTAAACTCTGGTCGTCTGCGCTCTGTGAGGCTGAGAACCTTGGAAGCGGAGGAATCGCTCGCTGAGTCGTGCCGCGGTGTCGCTCCACTGAAGTACAGTAGCGCAAGAGGCCATTGGTCAGGTAGTACAGAAATTAGGGTCAACGAGCCTTTCAGGCCTCTGTAAGGAGGAAAGTGTCGAAACGTAAGACCAAACAAAAGTTCTGTCATCATTATTCAACGAAAGTAAAGAAGGCACACGGTACACTTTCTTATTGAATGCGCTGAAGCACACGCATTCAGGGATACTTGGTTAGCCGCATCTCGGAGCTCGCTGCTGATAAGTTCATGATGGAGTACAGTTGGAACAGTGGCGGCAAAGAGCCTGTACAAGAAAAAAGTTTGTTCCCATCCTTTTCTGTCATTTTTATTGACGGTTCATGTTGTTTCATGAGTTTTTGCGTTTAGTGTCCTCTGGTCGAGTAGCGCGAAGGCCGTGGGGTGAACATCTGCCCACAGACGCGATGCTGGTCTTTTCACTTTTCTCAGCTTATATGGATTGTCAGTTGACGTCAAATCCACTAGTCGGCTCGTGCAGGTGATTAACGAAAAATTTAAAGTTAAAAAGTGGTCTTTTACACGATGACTTCCTATTCTCTCAGGCTGGCACAGCCATTCTCGGCCGTGTACACATTGAGGACACCTGAAAGACCAAACGCCGTTCATTTAGCAGCTGAGAGTTTCTATCTGCACATGGTGTGGTTTCTATTAATTTCTACAATAATTTGCCCCTTGAATTTGTCATTTTCAGAGTAGCACCTCTCCTCCTCACTTTGACTTCGTTTGCAATGATGCCGATGGCTCCCCATCACGTGCTGCTATTCCACGAGGAGCGAAGAACTTGTTTTCTGCAATTCTGTCTTTCATCCATCATGCTAAGGTACTTTTCCGCCATCTTTTACATAAGATCTATTCTTATATTGCCGCTCTTAATTTCGTTTGGCTGATTTCAGGTGAATAATGGTGGGCGGCTCGATCGGATGAGTATCGGTCCAACAGGCTTGAACATTGCTTGTGTCCTGGAGTGAGAAAGACACCACGCCTAACCACGCTACACTTCTAATGTTTCCTTTTATCTTTATCAAGTTGTTATTGTATGTTTCTCAGTTCAAGAACACAATTGGTGTATTTTCCCGATGGGTAATTCTTTGACTTATTTGGTGCACTTACGTGTAAGTTGCTCTAATAGTGATCTCTGTTGAATGTAATGTTTACTGTTGTCACCTCGCTGAAGAAGTTGAACAAGATTTCATGTTACTAAAAAGTTCATGGCTTACAAGTAGTACTTTTGGGTAGTGTAGAACGTTGTGGGCTGAACAGCTTTACGACCGCAGTCCCGCTATGAATTAGTCGCCGCTGCGATGTTGCCACCGATGAGAGTTCGATCGAGAGACCAGAAGTATTTAGTCCCGTTGGCTGCAGATGATGGGCGTGTCAGGGCGGCGGCGTTTTACGCTGCGCCAAATTTTTTTTCCTGCAAGCGACAAGACTGTTGCATGTCGCTCGTATTTCTCTACCAGTTTTTGTCATTTACCTCTTTCGCAACGTAGATGAAGCGGACTGGCCAGCGTGTGTGAAGAGGCTGACACGCGCCATCATCCGCAGCAAAGGTAGCTGGCTTGACACGCCCATCATCCGCAGCGAAAAAGACGAAGTTTGATATATGGCTAACGTGGCAAGAGAGGTTTGAGTCAAGGTACCATGTTATGTGATGGAGCGACAAGTCTTCGGAGCCCGAGGGTGGCGAAGCGATGAGGAAGGGGCGGGACGACCATCTGTGTCTCGGGTGTTTTCAATACATTTGCATTTTTATTGGAGTATTTCACCTTAGAAGGCTCTCTGTAAAAGGTGGACTTCAAGAAAGCTCCCTAGAACAACTGGACCACAGTAACTTGCGTAGTCCATAAAAGGAGAGAAAAAGGGCATTCGTAAACGTGCAATAAGTCTACGAGCTTCAGTTTTCGGCTTGTAAGGGGAAGGATAAAGTTATGGGCATTGATTGGCCTTCACAACCTGGCTGGCCTTATCTGGGGCAAGATGTGCTCCAGTGATGAAAAAAAGAACGAAGAATAACAAGAGAATATTGCATCAAGCTCTACATTGGATATGGTCTTATAAAGGCGAATAAGATACAAGTATATGTAATTATATTAGGTATCATCGCAGCCCGTTCCAGGAGGCCTGGAATGAGCTCACCTGCAGCTGCTTCTAGATAAGTGGTAGTCAGTTCAAGTAGAAAACAACCACTGGAAGAAAACGACCCGGCTGGGCTCATTACGCGCATCTCCTGACACTGCTCGCTGTACCCTTTTTATGGCTCAGAACAAACGTGGCAAGTCAAGGCAGAGAAGCGGCCAGCTGGATAGCGACGACAACATTGCGGCTTCTGTAATCCAAACAAAGCAAGCTAAAACATACCTTCTGAAACTCTTCGAAAATATAGGAATGATTCAAAATTCAAGCGTTGCAGGTGTATATTCTCGACTGCATAGCGGATGTGGTGGGTGACGGTATAATTGTTCACTGCAATTAAGCATGTGTCATAAATCACCCGAAACGTAGAAGGTGACAGCGAATGATTATACGGGTTGTGCCGTGCTCTAGGGAAGGCTAGCTTATCTGAGACAATAGAGGAGGGAAAAGTTTCAATGCAGTGCGAACCACTTAGACGCTAAGAACAATTGGCTAATGCGATCTGCTAGGAATATCATTCGTCGGCCGTTGGTTTCCCAATCAGGGCAAACATCGCTGTGTAAAACACTACATAGGATATATTTGGCCATTACGGAGATGGGGGAGCGGGTTGTGGTGTTCAGCAAATTTCACCCTACACGATGATGTACAGTGTTTCCAATGGCTGGCGTGAGTGTCAGTTAATACTCCAAATCTTTGAGATGCGGTGGGCGTGGTTACGTACTTTCTTCGAATACGACGGCAGTTGCTCTTTTGGTGGAATACTTTGTTTTTGGCACGCTTGTAATCATGAGTCCGTAAACACATGGGCAGCGAGACGCTTGTTATCATACGTGAAAATTACAGATTGCATCCACTTATAGGAGTATAAATATGGTGCTGTCCTGAGTCTCATTTATATTGGAGTAATGTAAAACAATGTGAAACTCCCAAAAGTATTATTCGAAAAGAGTCAAAGACAGTGAATTTCAAAGTTTTGTTATAATATATTCTTAATTGCGATTATTTCGCGTGGCCTAGCACCTTCGTCAGGACCTTTGAAATAGTTTAGCTTTGTGTGTGGTTATACGTCTACAATATGATGAGCAACACGCAGGACCACCCACCATAGTTCAGTGTCTCCGCAGAATAAAGGACCAACCCACCCAACATGCCTTTAAATAGATGGGATACTTGTGGCGCGATACATTATCACTTTAGTTTGCATGCACGTAGCTCTCCTGCTTATTTATCTGGTGAGAGCCGTTTATTTCAGCAGCCTCGCATAATTTCTTTCCTTGTGTTTCATGAGCGGTGTTGCATGTTGATGCCGGTATGATGGGGAGTTTTGGTGAGCTGTTGAATGGTTATACAAGACTCGCACGCCACACATAGGAACCACATTCGCACGGACGAATTCTTGGTGTTACTTTACCTATGTAATGAAAACACAGCCTATAAAAGTAAATATATATGTGAATAGCTTATCACTTGCGACTACGTTTTAATATTCGGTACCGCACGCAAATTTATAACGTCCTCTCTTTTTCTAAGAGCTTATGCAATAGATGTGGGGGCAAGGTTGCAGCTTACTGTAACACTTCCAAAATTCCAGCTAGTGGAACAGTTTATCTGTGGAGTGTCAAGTGATGGCGAACAAAAAGATGGTGGAGAGAAACTGGAGCGCCCTCTTAAAATAGGATCGACGTGTAACACCGGCAGATGCGTGAGGAATCACCTTCTACACCCAATAGCAGTGTTCAGCATCGAACACATGAACACGCTCACCAGACCCCCTCATTAACATCACCAGTTTGATACAACGCCTCAGTGGAGAAGAACAGTGGCAGGAAATATTGGAGGCTCTGTAAATTAAAAAGGCTACTCCCAGGAAATAAATAGGGGGCGTGACATCATGCAAGTTGATAATGTAAGTCGGAACCACAAGGTATTCCACATTTTAAGGAATGGTTGGGGTGGCTGTTGCGTAATTTAGTTAGGGACAAGTTGGTAGCTGGCTTGGTGGGAGTGCGCAGCAGCGGTCGTGCGCGTTTGCACTTTGTAGATAGCTATAACCAACACACCTAAGCTTAAATATTCAGGTGCCTGACGAAGATGACTATCGCACCCGAAATATTCGACAAGATTTAAGCATATTAATTGATAACAAACTTTTTGGACAGTTCCGTTTTTGAGTTTTTGAATAAACTTGGGAGTTTAGATTGTCGGGTTACACACTCCACGGGATGTGAAACTGTAGCACGCAGCCAATACGCCACCCGATCGTTTGCGTATATATGGACGTTGTATGTTGATCGACAAAGGTCTCCAGAGTACTCTTCAATGCTATCAGGTGAGATAGGACGGCCAGAACTACATCATCACTGTGTTAAAGGTTTTTGGCGTTGTGCCCAGAAGGAGTTAGTGCCAAGACGGCTACAAGATTGACACGCACATATTCGTTTTGTGAAATCATATTTATCTGTGCGCTATGAAACAGACAACTTCTTTCTATTTTTCAGAGGGATTGATTCTAGTGTTTCATATCGTAAAAGTCAAAGCTGTTTATTTAGTATAACATTAGTAAAATTCAATTGAAAGCTTGTGACAGAGCTCAAGCAATAAGAACACAGGAAGCAGCTGGTGAATAGTTCACATATGAAACCGCATTCAGGATAAGTAGAGGCACAAGTTCAATAGTAAGTATTTTGTGGTGGCTGACACACTATTTGACCTATTATGCGATTATATATGAGTTAATAGTTTGCGAGAACTAGTCAAAGTGCCTCGGAACTACGCTTGTAGTCAATACGTGCAAGCGGCCTGCGGATTCAGTGTCGAGGTCGGCGATGACAGCGTCGTATTGCTCCCAGGGATTGAGTGAACCAGAGGAAGGCGAGGTTAGAACCTGAAAGCAGTTAGATATTTCGTAGAACATAATGCGCATTAACTGCTAATCTCGGGAGAGCGAGTGGTGGTATGACACGTCCATGTCGGTCGTTATCAATTCTGGGGCTTCCTTCGGGTTGCTCTCAAATGTCTTGCGACATATTCATGGATTTATTGAAATTGGGAAAGATTTGTAGGTGCTAGGGAAAGAAAGTGCCCAGAGCAAGTATTCGGGCCGTGAAGCCCGGGGGAGCGCAGTTAGAAGAAATGGGGAGGAGCTTCAAGAAATGCTTCCGGGCGGCTCAAGTAGTTGGACAATTCGGCAGCGGACGTTGTAAACCCCGACTCGTCTCATCCTTTCTAAGCCATAGAAAGGGTATGTTCAGAAGTCAGACAAAATCATCAGCTAAGTAATCTGCTTCTACAAAGTGATTGTTTTATCATTTCAGGGAGCTGGGTGCAGGATATCCTGAAAAATCGAACATCCTAATGCAAGAGAAGACTTCTAAAACTACATGCAAATAAAGTGCGGTGGCTCTGATCCACGAAGCAGCACTTATATATGAAATAAGCTCTCAAAACACGAAATTGCGAGTAACTCTCACTAATCATATTAACTACCCACAGGGTGACGACACTCTGCTTTGGGTGGAGTGGGTAGGTGTATGCCTCACAACTTTTTCTCGGTTTTTTCTTGATATTTCTCCGGAAACGCTGAGGAGGGGATGTGTTTGGCGGTGTAGAGTATGTAAGCAGTTTTGTACCACGACCCATTTGAACCTCTAAGAGTTGAAACGTGAAGCCATTAATAAGTTCTTCCACTTCATAACCTGGTTGGCACAAAAAGGAACACCTAACATACGTAAAAAGCCTTTTCGAAGTCAGCCTGTCAAGGAACTTGTCAAGCGCTTCTCTGAAGGATCATTCCAGTTTTCTAGTGACAAGGTCCGCCACCGGTGACTGAATCCCAGTTTGGTCCCTGGTTACCCTCGTAGAGTGACCTGAGTTGAATCGGGCTTACCACGATAAGATACCTTGTCATGATAGGGGAGATCATAGTTTGTAACAAAATTTGTATACGCCAGTGTTGTATTCGGTGAGAGACTTGGATAAGCAGATATAATCTGGCGTCGTCGTTGCCCCTCCCTCCTCCCCCATATACATTAATCCCTCCCGCATTGCTTTTGGCCCTCTATGATTGTCCAGATCACCGGACACCTCATTTGACATTCTTTTCGATCACGTGGCGAAGTTAAGTTCACAGTTATCATCGCTATTGCATAGTAGTGATAAGCGGCATTTAACTAGGGTTCTCATATACCACGCGGGAAACTATCGAGGACTACACGGCTCGATTCTCTATAGCCTTGGGAGACAGAACGCTCCATCTTATGAATGAACCACGAATGAGTTAGTAGTAATATATGGCTTATGCCGGCTTGGCGGCGGCTTACGCTTCTGGCAATCAATGTATACGAACTTATCGTCTCCCAAGGAGTAAAGAACGCTTCAAAGGTAACAAACCTGCAAGAAATTGGCCAGCATGTTTGTAGTGGTCTGACTGAGGCCAATCGACAACTGATGAGCGTATTCCAGAGGAGTAGGTTGACGTCCTGTCTGGAGGATTCGCTGGAGCGCCATAATATAGTTCCTGAAATGTAAGCATGGCTCAAGTGTCGTGACGAGAGACTTCTAACCCTGCGAAGGAATAAAAAAAAGCAATGCCCGCTCACCTTGCCAGCCGGAGCGTTTCGATTTTGCTGAGCTTTTGGTGTTGAGTTGTAATGGGTACATACTGAAAGAAACCCCTTATATTGGCACTTTCAACAATCTAAACACTTTACAAAAACTTTATTGAAAATTTGGCGCTCACTCCCACTTTTTCCTTGGAGGTCATTACCAGGCATGAGAAAACAGCTTTCTTTTTCAAATTCAAAAAAAATCTTGTTGAAAAGAAAAAATACGAGCGGTAAAAAATAGTTGCCCATTCTTGAACATCTTGGAACTAATGGTGACCAGCCAATTAAGCAGCCATTGGTAAAAGATGAGTGAGTAAATAAGTAAACAGCAGCTGCCACACCTGTCTAAGCACATCCAGCGCGTCGTTCAAGCCATGCATACGTTGGCGTTCGCGTCCGTTTGCCTTCAGACGGCGCTGTTTCTTCTTAAACGACTCGTTCAACGTAGTCATGAAGGAGGTTGGGATCCGCAATGAATAACGACTGCCACCGGTGGGGCAGCACCGGTTGGTCCGGCGTCTTTTATAAGGCCATTCGCGTGGCCCCGCCCCCTCGCAGGATTGCCGTAGGTCCACTGGTTGCTTCGGATAGGTATGGCTTTAGGGCTTCGTTCCTAAGCCGGAGCCCGTCTCGAATTACTGCATAATAATAGAGCAGTAAGAGAGGAGATCATAATTAAGCGTGAGACCTTAACCGCAAAAGTTTGCCTAGTAGTGACACAATGTAGGAATTCATTTCTGTTTTTTGGCTTGCAAAATCTGCTGGGACTGAAATTTGTCTCTCTGGCTTCTTTCAGCCACTTCTGGACCTTGGCAATCCCGGTAGTCTTTTGGGTTCAAACCATTTCCTCATCATTTATGCGAATGCCGTGATGGACAGTCTTTGAGGTAGCCGCACCTTTGTACGAAGCGGTTTCAATTGTGCCATGTCTCGAAGCACTGTGATTTATTGACATTCCGAAAAGGTCTATTTCCTCAATAGAGGATAAGGGACCATGAATGTTGGAAAAGGTACATTTTAGACGGATTAGGTGACACCCATGTGGGGAACACTCGAAGACTCACTGCGCTCGATCGTGAAAACTCGTGAAAGATATTCCTGCTGTCTCCTGCCTAAACTTATTATAAGTTCAGAGCGTATGGCGTTCTATAAGTCATTGTGCCTAGTTATGCAGTACTCCTCAAGACACAGTGAAGAGGAGTGTAGAAGAATGGGATTACTCCTGAGCACTTGCCAGAGGTCATTCTGAACATGAAGCAATTCT
>MU912737.1:0-37797 GCA_036418165.1 Cooperia oncophora
GATAAGAAAATGTTCGACTTCTATTCTTGGAAGGCTTAGGGAAAGAGAAAAAATCAAATCAAACGTTTTATTCACGACCAGGAAAAGCGCCGTCACTTACTTGGCCACATCAACTTGCCAGAGTGACAGTTGCAGGGTCAACTGCGCTCTATGGCATCTCCAACGGGAGCATAAGAAATTGTTCAGTAACTTCATTTTTTGCTTTCTCGATACGATTTCCTGAGGGAGTTGCATAGTTTTCGCATCGTTCCGTTGCGAACTTCCTCGCAAACATTTTGGTGTACAATCTTGCTGTAGTATGTTGACGCACCTATATATTTCTCGGAATAGAGCCTTCTAAGGAACATATCCGCTGAGCATTATGCACGATTGGCGCATAGGGAAATGCAAGTAAGGCGACGTGGAAGACTAATGAAACATGGAGCAATTACTAGAGCACATATTCACGTAGGTTAAGCAGGAGGTGGTGGAGTGACAAGTGGCGCGCTTACCACTCGCGCGGTCCTGGGTTCACGTCGTCCGCAAGGCCAGTCAAGTCTTCTATCGTCCGGGGGACAGCAAACTTGTACCAGTTTCTCCTAGGAGGATAGAACCCTGACTTGTACATGGGCTGGCCCCCACAAGTCATTGTATAGGCTACACCGCATTTAATAAACTACGATTCGAATGGAAGAAGAATGCGTGCCGTATCCCAAAAAGGGATTGATCAACGGCATTGACCTTATCCTACTATATATAATCCGCTGAGTTGTCTTTGGTGTGTGGTGTGTGTCGTGAATGTATGTTTGTGTGTCTGTGTGTGTGTTTGACCGGAAAGTGTGTTTTTGTAACTCCTTCCAAAACAGTCCAGATTCCTGTGCGCTCAAACTGATAAGCTGATCGTAGGAGGTCGGGCAGGAACACTATTGTGTATGGTGGCAGAAGTGATAAGAGCTGATAATGATACCGAGTAGCGGAACGTGTTAGAATTTAGAAGAAGGTCGCCAACTCCATGTACAACGCGTCTACAGCGACGCTTGATATGGACTTTGGTTCTCAAAAAGCAAGATAGTGCGATCGACATGGTCATATGACGATACAGATGAGCAGGAATTTCTTGATACAAGCGATCAAAGCGATCCTATTGATCAGTACCGGTCTTAGGAAGCGAGGGTTCACCGATCTCCATACCTACCGTGCGCCGTCACGCTAGAGATCTTTTGTGGTTCCAAAAAGGCACGATAGGGGACAGGTTACTGGATAACCGCAGCTGCCAGGCAATTTATAACAAGCCTGATAAGCGTCCATAGGATCGTCTTATAGGACGAAGGGTCACCGACTTCCATAACGCCGCGTATCGCCTAGGACTTTGGCTTCCAAAACACGCAACCGATCCACGTTGTCTGGGACAGGATGGGAACATTTTACTGGTGTGCAAGGACTTGAATCTATTAGTCTGATAGATAAGCATAAGGACTCCTGCAGCAATGCGAGGTGTCACTCAAATCGCCATAACACCTGGCCCTCAGCAACGACGAGGACTATTGTTTCCACATAATAACTTATACGGGGTAATGGGAACATTATTGCATCGCGTCTTAATAATAGGGTGGCAAGGAATTTGATTAACAGTCTGATAGCATTAGCCAGTGTACAATTTTACATGCATGATTTATCAGCAACACTAGGTAACCTGTCTCCAGCAAGTATATTTCAGAGGTATTAGCGGAACATTAAAGGTGGGGAGATTAAATGTTTCTGACCGTGTCCGGACGAGCGGCTTTTGGGAGGCCTTATCTGCTGCTCACATCACCGTAGCCAAAGAATGAATGGGCGAATTCTTAATGAGTCAAGATATTTTCCCTTTGCAAAATCCCCGTTTAGCTGTCGGAATTGTTTCCACCGCTAAACGCTCGAGTTCCCCGAAAAAAGGATGTTTGGAGTTGTTGCCCAGTGAAGAATAAGATAAGAGCCACTGTGATTTCGATATTTTACCGTCGTAATCCTTCCAACCGCTATGCTGTTCGATTTCCAACGAATGGTGATTTTAGAAATATTATATGAGCCTAACATTGGCAAGTGTTCATTAAAAGGGAGAAACATGATGAAATGGGCCGTTTTGGAAACATATGAGTTAGGCTAAGTGTTACTGCTCAGCACAAAGATCCTGTCAAGTATCAATAACATAGGTTTAACCCTGCTCGCAGAAATGCGCGTCGGCCAGACTGGTCCTTTATAGTCACGTTGATATGATCGCCTCAGTATACCCCTTTCAAACAGGACCTTGGTACGACCCTCAGCCGGGGGAGGGGCGGCCATCTGTCTTTAGTTTCACGGTGCGTGTCACCATCATTTCCAATGCCTGAACCACGCGCCGGACAACATTGCTTGTCTTTCGCTCAAGCCTTCTTCAGACGATATTGTACACGAATTGTACACGACCTTTGCTGAGCTCTGCCAGCACTGGACGGAACATGCGCCGCAAGTGGGCGATGGGAATGAATGGTCATGCTAGGTTTTCTCGGTTGGGTTGAAGGCAGCCCAGATTCCAGATAAGGATAAAGCAGTGACTTCAAGAATGACTAGAAAGATGACATAAATGGAACCACACACGAAACCGGCCTGTAAACTCTAGATGGGCGGTGGTTGCTCAAAAATTTCATGACGTAGTTCATGACGCAAAGATCGGAGAAAAACTGAGGGAGACGAGGAACATCTGGCAGGTGCTGAGCGTGTCTGTGGAGGGAATCGTGTCTGAGAGAAAGGGGAACAACGTCAGCGAGGTCAGTGGATGACAGAACTGAGACATCCGTTGTGAGCGGGGCGTGAGTCGGTGGACAAGGCTAGCTTCAGAAGTTTTCGATGGTATCAGTGAAGGCCCGAACCGGAAAAAAGTGAACCAAGAACCATAAATGGAAAGCAAATGAGATTAAGTAGACACGCTTGCAGTAAGCAGGACGAAGTTCTGGGATTCGTTGGTAATATGCAGTGCACTGCAGAACGTGAGTGGTCCTATTGCGGAACTAAGAAACGCAATCAGATAGAGGACAGCGGCTGCCAAAGCATTAAAATGTGCAGGGAAATGGGGCGAGTGAGGAGATGGGCTTTTTTAGGGGAGGGGATTCTGGGGTGGGTGAACGGCCTACAGTCCGTGAAAAACTAGAATGTGCGAAGTCACTAGAACCACAGAGTGCCATGCAGACAGATAGAGGACAGCGCCCGCCAAATCACTGAGACGCGCAAGAACCTATGGCGAGTCAGGAAGCAAGCTTCACCAAGTGGAGAAGACTTCGGGGTGGGGAGCCATGCGCGTGAAAAGCTGGAATGTGCGAAGTCACAATGACCATATAGTGCCACGCGGACGAGAGAGAGAGAGAGCAGAGAAAAGCACAAAATCGACGCGTTCAAAGGAATTGAGTTCAGTTTGTCCGTAGACCGCCTCCTGTCGCTAAATGCGTCACTCCGCTTCCCCACCCCTCCAACGTCCTCCTGTATGCACCTTGGGTGCAACAGTAGCAAGCTTCAAATGATGTTCACTAAGGCTGTTGATGAAAGAGAATCATAGCGTCAGTGATAATTCATTGGCTGTTGCGCATCACAGCTGTGATCTATCACCATGCAGAAATCTGTTAAGTTTAGCAGTGGTACTTTATGTTAATACATAGGGAATGGGGATGTGCTCGAATTTCGCACCATGATAGGCTGTTGATGAAAGGGACACACGATCATTTGATGTGCAGCTGCCGCTCTTGGACAGAATCTTGCCTAGCACAGTGTCCCTTCTGCGTTGTGATAACCGCAATAGGGGAATCGTGCTTGACCTCGAGGGGAGGGGTCGTAAGCCTTTCTGAAGTGAGGGTGCAGCGAAACTCAGATGCCGTTCAGCTTTAATGATGAAAAACATATCCATGTGAAGAGCCCCTGAAGAGACATACAAGAAAGAAGCAACCTGCCAGCGCAGAAGAGGGGAACGGGCGATGACAGGAAATGCGATGGCCGCCCAAAACGATGTTATGTATTCATGAAAATACACAACCGGACCTTTCTGATCGCAAGAGAACATCCACTTGCACTCAGGGAGCCCTATCTAGACGTTGTACCTTCCCAATACCTCTGCGTGAGAGCGCTGTGCATGGCGCATTACAGAGGTGATGCCAATCGGCGCACAATGATTTATTCCAGATACCCTTGACGAAAACATGTATTCTAGAAGCATACCAAAGTCTTCAAACGAAGTGGAAGTTTCATAGCATTGGAAGGGTGAGTTTTCTTGTCGTGCGGAAGAGGTTGCGTTCACATCACTACGAGAGTATTTTTTTCGAATAGCGCGCCTAGGGATAAAACGAAATTATTGCTGAAAAGTAGAAACCTTTGAAATTTCGGCACTCCTTTTTGTTTTGCAAAGGCCTTGTAGAAGATTCTCATTGTGGCTCAAATCCTAAGGACTTGTAAACTACCCTCAGAGATCACAACGGGATCACAATGGAAGGAGTTCCTTGAAAGGGAGGTTTTTTTATAATCGCAATCGGAGTGTCAACCTAGTGCTTCACACCCTTGCTTTCCCCTCAAAAGTTGTGGATGTTCAAGCGAAGGTTACTCTCAGAGTGCTTGAGACTGCACTTGAAATTATAGCTGGCTCCAGTACGCACAAAGCGCGCTCACCTCTGAATGCCGCGAACAATTAATATTCAAGTTCTAGCACTCGGATTTTCTTTCCTTATGTCTCTCAGTGCTCATTTATAGTCCATTATAATTTAATTATGACCAGTCGAATCGCCCGGTTTACGCCAAGCTCTCTTTTTATCTCTTCAGCCCGGCTTTGCCGGGCTGACCTGGGCTCCCAGTCGTAATTTCACAGGAACGGGCCTTGTCATTCACTGAGCTGCTCATATTGCTGGCAGAAGGGGTGGTGGTGGTTTTGGCCATAACGCCCATCCATACACAGGGGTGGCCAAAAAAAAGTCACTTCGACCGAGTCACATATCAGCAAAGTTTTTGCAGCCCAGAGAGAAAACGTGGATACGAGTACCAGGGCGAAGATACTCAAGATGTTGCTCGATAAGTAGAAGCTGGCCTCACCTTTATGTACACCAAGATATGAAGTCATCTCCAGTCGCAGCCTGACTGGAGAAGACCTTTGGAATTCATTTCACCTCCAAACAGCTGCGAACTTCTAGCGTGGAGTCACCCATGGATAGCTACCTGGAGACCAGTACTCTCAATCTGGAAGATCTCCACATTCGAGCAGCTCCGACAAGTGTCCGCCACGTCCTAGGACATAATCTTCAACGGCGGTGCGCCAAGCGCGGGTTGATTGGTAAATGGACGCGGACGCCCTGAATATAAAGACCAATATTTTTCTCGTAGACCCGGGCCCCTTGAAAAAAAGCTGAGCGCTGGCGCCGCTGAAGGCTGCGCGTAGCGTTACATCGACCACTCAAGAAGAATATCTTCCCTACATAGTCGTCGCCCGTACTCATCTTGGAAACTTTGTAACTGGCTACAGCATTGGTGCCACCACAGTGGGCGTTGGAAAAATTTTCGCCTACCTGGAATGGAAGCGGGCTGAGTACCTAAAGAAGATGTAATATCCAAGTAGGTCATCTGACATGAATCCCTTCAATTACCCAGTTCGGACGGAGTTATATAGGGTGGTCTGCGGTGGCGGAGAAATCGACTGTCTCGCTGATCTTAGGGACCAGATCGCGGTTGCGTGCCAGAATCTCTCGATGGCGCTCCTCCAGAAGGCTGTGGCGGAGGGTCGTGATAGCATTTGACATGCTCTTTAATATGGTGGTAGAAATGTCCGATCAGAATTTATAAAGCGCAACTTATAGCGCCTCGAAAGTTAATGAAGCAAAGTGACTTTTTTTGGCCACCCCTGTATAGAGCTATAGATATCTATAGATATAGATAGAGAGCACAGTCGAACAATACAGCGCAATGTGAGTTGCTCGGTGAAAGCACAAATCTCCCTTCCATTACCTGTATCGAAACGCCAACCATCAGCGCTCACGTTTTCTACTATCATACAATCCATTCAATCATGTCGCACAGAGACGTCAAATGCTTATATTTTCGCTGCGTACGTTGTTGTACATTTTCTTTGTTACATTATTTATTTTCTCCAGTACTTAAACGTTTGAAAGTAAAAGGGTGATACCACATTCAAAACACCACCCCGAATTGAAACCACGATATGAATTGGTTCACAACTCTTTAGGGTGGGTGGTTTCTTCCTTCCTTCGACCAATCGCTTTCAATAAAAAAGCGGTGTGCTCATGTGTTAAAGCGCACTCTACGCCTCCCAGTCGTACACCCTCCCCCGCCCAGTGCCTCAATCCCTTCCCCACTCTGATCCATCTACGCGCCCACGTCCAGCTGCCCCGCGAGCTTGTGCAATGGCTAGGAATACACCAAATGGTTGTTTTGTATATAGCGGCATGTATTCTTATTCGCAGCATCACCTTAAATTGATAGCACAATATGAATTGCTTCGCAACTCTGCTAGCATTGGACCATCCTTTATGCAGCTATCGCTTTCACTAATGCTTTTCTGCCCACAGTAGTGGTGCGCTCTTGCTGAAGCGTACTCTACGGCTGCCCTCCTCCCTCCCCCTGTATCCCCCTATTCTCTTCACCTCCCTGCCCCCTCCTTTCTCACTCCCTCGCCATAGCTCTTTCCTACGCTGTCCCGTTGCACGTGCTCGCGTCCAGCTGCCACGCGAGCAGCCTGTGCAATGTCTCAGATTCGAAATTTCAACTAAAATTGATAGCACGTTATAGATTGCTGCAACCCGGCTGGTAGTTGATTCTTCCTTTCTTCTATTTATCGCGTTCACTAATGCTTCACTTCCCACCGTTATGGTGTGCTCCAGTTGGCTGGCGCTTTGGATTCCTTCGCCCTCCCCATTACCTCACTTCCCTCGCCCTATCTTTTTTCTCATGCTCCCTCGCCTCTCGTTGAGCTGTCACGCGGACGTGACATCTTGAACTTTTGCGCATGGTCCTGATACGAAACCCTGTGACGCAGACGGGTAGAGGCAGCGGATGCCAAAGCATCGGAACGTACAAAAAACGTATGGCGAGCCAGCGGGATTTTCCAAGGGGATGGGACTCCGGGGTGGGTGAGCTACTTATAGTCGGTAAAAACTGGAGAAAGGGAAGTCACAACGGCCATAGAGTGCAATGCGGACGAGAGAGTGCAGAGAAAAAGAGAAATCGTTGCGTTCAAAGGGATTGAGCTCAAGTTGTCCGTAGACCCTGTTACGCGAGCAGCCCGTGCAATGGTTCGGAGTGCACTGAGTGGTTGTCTTATACCAGTCGGATCGCTGACGGCTGACGCCGGGCTCTCCTCCTTCTTTTTAGCTCGGCTTCGCCGAACCGGCCTGGCTTGGCCAGGCGCGCTCCATAATCTTTAACGTTTTCATCGGTGGGCTGCTTATACGGCGCTGTAGTGATTGAATCGCAACTGATAGAGCAAGTGTTGGGATCGTGTGCGACTTAGCACACGCTTCTATTTGCAGCAAATGTGTGCTCCGCCATAATGCCCACACAATACATAAATCTGTATTGCCCCCCGCGCTTGTTATATATAGTAGGATACTTCCTTGTTGTCCCATGTTGAATTCTGTGCCCATTATCCTAATGTAACGCTGGAATCTATCCTTTTGTCCATTCTTTTCTCGGGATTAGTACCAAAATCTTCATAACCCTCACACGGAAATTCAGCAGCTTGCAAGCGCAGCTTCCGAAGCATCCTACCAATCTCCACCTCTGTAGGGTTTTTTCTGGAATGCCCTCCCGCATTCGGCAGTCTTGGGCTTCAAATGGTCCTCTCTCGGGTTGGGTCGGATGAAAGACAGTCTTGGTCATAGTGATAAAGTTAGTGGCTACTGTTCATGGCAACTGAGTAAACAACCGCCATGCTTCTGAACTATAGTTGCTTTAGCGGCCGTACATTATGTCAATAACGATAAAGCCTAGAAGTGAGTTGTGTGCGGACTACTGAAAGCCTGATACCTGGATCATATGAATCGCATTCTGGTTGTAAGCGGTGTTGCGGATTTCCGCATGATGACTTTCAACTCTTATCAGTCACTTCGCGTCACCCGTTCAGTGGGTGTCGGCCCCTCCCCCTATACCACTTTTTGAGGCCAAGGTCCCACAGACCCTGCAACCCGCCCTACGAATTTGGTGACTCTCCGCATCTAAGGTCCCTTATCAAATCTTATCATATGTTATTAGATTCTGTCACCCACCCCGGCCCTCCTGGTATACCATCTCGAAACCATGGTCTCAATTCACTGCAGCCGATTAGGAATTTGGTGACCCTCCGCGTCTAAAGTCTCCTTATCGAATCTTATCAGGTGTTATCAGCTTCTGTCACACACCAATTAAGTCCACTCCCCTTCCCCTACACCAATTCTCGAAATCAAGGTCCCACGGTTGCTGCACTGCACTAAGAATTTGATGACACCCGCGTCTAGGGTCCCTTATCGGATCTTATCAGATATTATCAGCTCCTGTCAGCCCCACCCTACGGCATATCAGTTCTTGAAATCAGCTGGTCCCGCAGCTGCTGCAACATCCGCGCTACGATTGTCATCGCTCACCCGCTTCTAAGGTCCCTCATCAGAATCTATCAGTGTTAGCCCTCCTAGTCACCACCAAAAGTGTTCCGTCCTGCCGTGTCTATAACTCCTTGAATCAAGGTCGCGCAGCTGCCTGCAACTTGCGCTGACGATTCGGTCATTTCCCCTTTCAAGGCCCCTTATTGAATATTATCCACGTGTTATCACCCTCCTGTCACCACCAAAAGTGTTGCCCGGTCCTGTCCAGTATATCATTCTTGGAACTGTCATCCTATTTTTCTGCGACGCTCGCTATGAATTTCGTGACAAACACACAGACAGACAGACACAAACACACACACACGCACGGACATAGCGGATTATATGTAGTAGGATTCTCATCAGTAATTGGCAGTTCGAAGAGAAAAAATTTTCCGAAAAATTTCCTGACTTTCTGTTTCAGCCGTACTGTCTGCGCCCCCCTCCCCCCGCTCGTCGACATCGACGTTATATAGAGAAGGATAGTGGGATGAGTTCATTTTCTAGTGTTATCAGGAAAGTGTTGGCTAAAGGAAAGATTCACAATCTGAGCCTCAAATATTCGGCATTAAAGCGTTGAGAGGTAATACAAATGCAGCGCAGATGGTATCGTATGGTATCTGTACCCATTTTATATCAATTGATAAGATTACCTGTCACGCCGTTATCAATGTCCTCATCACTGAATCTCTATGATTTGGGAGCCTGAACCGCCTTAAACAGCGAACGACGCTGAAAAGCACGCCTCGCTGGTACTGCGACCTGCGCTATGAATAGATGACCTCACTATTCTAAAGTCCCTTAATCGAATCTTATCAGCAGCTGACAGTTCTTACTACCGACCATAATGTTCTTGGCCTTCACCCTATATCATATCTCGCTGAGCTGGCTGATGCTGTGATATGCGCTGTGAATATGGTAACCTTTTCCATCTAACGCCCCCTTTTCGAATCTTATAGCAGGCTTACAGTTTTTGTGACCCACTAATGATGTTCTTGGCCTATCGCCTATATCATATCTTACAGAGAGCAGGCTAATGCTGTCACCCGCGTTATGAATATGGTGACCTTCTCCTTCTACAGCCCCTTATCGAATCTTATCAACTGATAACACTCCCCTGTCACCTTCGAATAGTGTTCCCGTCACACGCCGTAACATCACTTCTTGAAATCATTGTCTCACTGCTACTGGACAAGCGCTATGAATTTCGTGATACAGAGACAGACGCACACAACACACACCACAACACGCACAGACATACTTATCGAATTATATAGTGTGAGAATAGTGAAGCTTAAAATATAAAGGATAAAGTCTTCGCCGTTGATCAATCCCTTTGTGGGATGCGGCATCGCATTCTACGTTACATTCAGAATGCGTAAGTGGTTATTTGAATGCGATGTGGCCTATACAATGACTTGCGGTGGCCAGCCGATGTACAGTCAGTGTTTATCGCTCCCAGACGAATCTGGTACCAATTGCCGGTCTTCGGAGGTAAAAGAAGGCATTGGTTGGCCTGGGCGGGAGTCGACCCGAGATTCGAACCGGGACCGCGCGAATGGTGAGCGCCCACTTGTCACTACACATCTCCGCCATAGTGAAGTTATTGCAATCAAAACACTGAATTGATACATCTGCACCGAAATGTTCCTAGATTGGCTAGCGGCCGTTTTGCTCTTCAAGTTACATGTTGAATCCTGTGAAGCAATTTGCGGACGGACAAACATACATACATACTTACATACATACCTACAGACCGACAAATCGACCCACAAAAGTTCTCCTTTATAGAATAGATGGTTCATTATGGCTCATTTTCATCGTATTTCGTATACTTTTTTGTTGTTCACTTTCGCAGATCTTCCATTTTTAGATTTGTTTGTAGGCTGCTCATCTGGTCCGCTGCTACCATATTAGCAGCGGACAACTGAAGGAGGGTCCATATCGAGACCCTCCTTAGAGGAGGGGATGTATACAGTAGAAATTCATCACAACGCAATGGCGTGCACTGCCTTCCGCGGCTCGAAAAACGTGGCAACAGAACCGTCTGCTCATTATGAAGACAGTGCCCCACTCATTGCCCCATGCTACAATCAAAGTTCATTTATGGAACTTCCTCATGGAGTTCGCTAGTAGTCCGTTTAATCCGGAGTAATGGAAGTGAGTTCACAAGAGAAAAAGCTGGTATCAACACTGAGAACTTGTTTAGGTTGGCCCTCTCTTCGGTCGTATCGGCGTAGCCCCGTCTAGTGCATCGAGGGCAGGAATTTGCTCTGTTTCCCTCTCTGATGAGCTGACTACCATCTTGTCAATAGTAGCCTTTTTTTAATACGGATGATGGAGCGTGTCAGCGTGGTGCGCCGCCAGCCTTTTCTTCAACTATTGTTAGGGCGGGTAACCGGCAACAACTAGTGGAAAACACTTGATACGACCAATGTGACACAGTCTTAACGCTTGCCGAAAGGAAAACAAGAAATGAAGCGGCCCAGCATGCGGATGAAGAAGGGTACTTGAGCCCCATGACTAGCATTTTGGCGGCAGGATGTGCGTTCAACCTGTATCAAAGTTTGTGAGATTTTATCATTTTGACGACTTGTCGGCTCTTGTCAGCGGTCATTACTTCCTGTCACCTACCAGACATCTCTGCCCGATATCACATCCCTTCATCCCTTCTTGGAGGCAACCTCTCGTTGCCGCTGTGACCCTGCCCACGCTATGAATCCGGTGGTCTTCACATTGTAACCCTCCCTGTAAGCCCCTATGAGTTGCTATCACTTCCTGCGGCACGCCAATCATTGAGGGTAGAGTGCACGATCACTCATCTTTACCTTTCTTCGCAAGGAGTAATGTGGACTGTAGCGAACGAACAGCCGGCACTAGTTTCGCCTCAATCAAAAGGTGGTAGCGAAGTTAAGGCACGAGATTGCTCAGTAGACTGCGCCCGCTTGACTGATGTTTTACCTGCTGTTCCTCTTGAAGCCCCTTCGCTGCTTCATTCGGCCCATCGTTCGACATCCTCATCAATCCTTTGTCTCTGGCTTAGCACAAAGAGGGTCTTACTCGGAGCATTTTCGGTGATTCTTCTCCTTTTTTTTCACAGAAAAATCAAGTAGCACTTAGTTTTTGTAAACCTGAGTGTAAGTGCTACTTACACTCCGGTTCATAAAAAACCCCGCCACAAACGAACTTTTCATTGGCCAACCCCATTCATGCATCCTATGAATTTCCGAGCCAGCAAGCGAACAGACAGACGCGGCGAGTCATAGTAAGGTGTAGAAGCACGTAAATACGCAAATGAAACCGTTCGTCCCACTCCTTCCGAACCCTGCGTATGTTTGGAGACACGCAATACTTCCAATGATAGATTGACGTGACCCACACAGTGCTGTGCCCCGTCGAATTACTATAATGTGAAACACCAGCTCTCTAACCCCGGCAACGCGGCGGGCTACTTTCTGGTGTCCACACGTGCACAGCTCTGGGCAAAGTCTTGTTGTCGTAACACCATCCGGGTCGCTTGTCTTCCATTCTTCTGACATCCACAGTTACGCTTGACCCCAGTTGCCTAATTCCCCTTTCCATTGCATGCTACACCTCTACCCTCGTTACTCAACTGGAGGAACCTCTGCCGCGATGCCTGTTTAAAAGGCTAATGCGTACCTATCGAGTCGGATGCCTTTCAATGGCAGAGGAATGCATTTCAGTTACATAAGATCTCTTTGGACTGATACCGCAATACCAGTTCATTCCGTTTACCTGCACTGATTTCTCCTATCAATGCCCTTATCACGATTCGAAGTTTTGCGTGCGGACCCACATACGCATACAAACACCCAGACCCATTTACAGGTCGGCAAACAAACCGCCATGCAAAGTGACGCATAAACTTGGTGGTTTATAGAATAAAGAAGGTTAGTCTGAAGCAACATGCCGCTAATTCTCCTTTAGCAAGATTGAGAGAGTAGGCAACTTTGGTCCAAGCGTTAAGCCACTGACGGTTGACAAACATCCAATTACTAAAAAAGCAACGGCGTACTGTAAAACAAAAATCGAGATCGATAACACCTCACCTTAGTTCGGCGTTAGTGTACATTCTTATAGGCAGGTCGATTTTTGGTTTGTTGGACAATATGATTGCTCCAGTTTGAATTCTGTCAACAGAGTTTATAACTTTTTCCATGAAAACCAAGAGCTGAAATTTTTCATTTCACAAGCCCGATATTAGCCCAGAAAATTTTTAGATAGGAAATAGAGCTAACGAAGAGTTTCCTTGGCTTTGCAGAACACATTCAACCGCTGCTCAGTCATGAACCAAACGCACAGTAAATGAAACGTAAAGCCTGCGTGAAAATTTTTTTTTCTAAAAGAATGACGTCGGCTGATGAAGATTTTATTGTACCGAAAAGAACATACACTAAGTAGCAAAATTCAAAAGATTTCTCTTTAGTTTCCAATACTGCGATGGGCAATGAAAACCGTGCCTTTCTGCACAAGCGTCGGTCAGCGGCACGTTCAGAGCACGCCATCGTTGTGGAAATCAAAACGAGGATAGCATTTGACGGCAAGGGAAGAGGTGGTCCTAAGGGCACGGAATGAGCAACGATTCTCACCGTCAGATCGAGAGGGGCTCACATTTAGAAATGTCTGGTGTGTGGGACCAAAATGATATGAAATTTGGCATATTATCAGGTTCAACCGACTCGCGTGCAGCGTCATTCGCGGTGTTCGCATTTCGAAAAATAAGAAAAACCAGTCGGATCGCCCGGCTGACGCCGAGCTCTCCTCCTTCTCCTTAGCTCGGCTCTGCCGAGCTGGCCTGGCTTAGCCAGGCGCGCACCATAATTTCAACGGAACTATTCGATGTGCCATAACGCCCATATAATACATAAATCTGTAGATATACATGCAGTGTGTAGTCGGCCAATACAGCACAGTATGAATCGCTTAGCAAGAGATCAGATACAGTTTCCATTACCTGCACCGAAATGCCTACCGATGAAGTTTCCCTCCTCAATTAGCATGCAATCCGCTCACTGAAGCACAATTATTAGCAGGCACTATGAGCCCCTCTTACCCGTTCTCATCAGTAATTTGAGTTCAAAAGTAAAAAGAGCCATTGAACTCACGTGCCACATTAGTCAGGTTTTTTGGTTCTCCTCGAATTTCCGTGAGTTTCCTGTTTGCGAACTACATACCCCCCCCCGCTCGTCGACATCCACATTATATAGTAAGATAGTGGAATGAGTTCATTTTCTAGTGCTGTCAGAGAAGTGATGGCCAGAGGAAAAGCTCGCACACTGAGCCTGCATTGTTTGGCAGTTTAGTGGCCACAGATGTCGTGAGAATGTCCCCTTATCCTTTCTTATCAATTGATAATTGCTTGTCACCCGTCATCAATATCGCTATCACTAAAGCTCTATAATTTGCTAGTGTAAAGGCTCCGGGTTATTGGCTGAACAACAACTGCAAAGCTCCTTATCAGCCCGTATCAGCTGATAACAGTCCCTGTCACCCACCAATAATGTTCCCAGCACAGCCCTCCCCCCCTGTTACTCCTTGGAACTAACATCCCATTGTTGCTGTGACCCTCGTTATGGACTCGGTGACCCTTCCCCTCTGACGCTACACTCTTATCGGATCTTACCAGCAGATATCACTCCCTGTCACCCATCGATACTGTACCTGTCCCACACCCTACATCATACCTTGGAAACAAAGTCCCACTGCTGCTGCGTCCCGCGTTATGAACATGGTGACCTCCCCCTTCTAAGGCCTATCATCGGAACTTATCAACTGATATCAATTCCTGTCACCCACCAATAGTGTTCTCTTCACACCCCCTACATCACTTCTTGAAATCAATGTTCCATTGCTACTGGGACCGGCGCTATAATTTCGTGACAGACAGACGCATGGACGCACACACACAAACACAGACATACTTAGCGAATTATATATAGTAGGATGAGAAGCAATTATTAGGAATGTGAGGTTTACGTGGTACAGTCATTGAATGATAAAAGATCGATGGAATGAGGTTTCGACAGGAACACCGAAAGAGGCAATTGAAGATGGAGGCAAGGTGCAAGCTCAGAAGTGGCGAATGCTGGCAAGAACTACTGTGGCGCTACGGACGTCATAAGTTGATGAGCAACAAACCACAGTATGGTTTTGGGCTTTTCTGAGTAGTACGATACAAATTGCTTGTCAGGAAAACATAACTCAGATGTTGCCACATCTTCCAACACCTCTATGTGGAATACGAATGGAATACGATACGAACACGCCTTATTTACAGGTTGGCCCACGAATACCCATGTCATGTCAACATCATAGTGTGCAACTGTGCCCCACGATTTCCGAGGTACGTTTGCAAAAGCCGCAATCTCCCACGGCTCGGCGAGTGTGAACGGTGTGCGAGTGTCTCGGATGCAAGGACAGACATTGGGGGAGGGAGGGAGGGGGAAAGCAGACTAGTCCAAACCTCTGGCAACTTGGCAGGCTGTCTGTTGCATACGGTATGTGATGTTATTAAGCTGGTAGCCAAGATTGCTGAATCTTCTTCTTCTTCTCCAGCGTTTGCCCCTCTCGATCGCGGGATTTTGATACAACTACGCCACTTTTCCCGCTGGATGCCTGATTGGGGTGAATGCCGGCTATTTTCATGTCGGTATGCAAAGTGTCGAGCCAGCGCTGTTTGAGACGCCCCTTTGGCCGCTTTCCTAGTACCTCGAGTTCATAAGCAGTTTTCCGAACGGTGTCAGCCTTCGAGCGAAGTAGTGCCCGTACCATCGAAAGCGCGTTTCACGCATTTTCTCTGCTATGGGTGCTACACCATACTTCTTGCAACATCATTACAGATGCGGTCCGATCGCGTGACGCTCGCCGTCCAGCGCAGCATCTTCATCTGCATCACACGCGAGCCTCAACTTCTTTGGCCGCGGCCAGCACTCGGCACCATATAACGCGACAGGTCGGATGACTGTACGATAGATCTTTGAGTCAAAACGCTCTGGCATTTTTTTTCGCAAAGGATCCCAGACATGGATCGCCATTTAGACCATGCCGCACTCACTCGTGCACTCACTTCCGAGTTCAGACTGCTATCGGACGCAAGTGCTGATTCAAGATACTTGAATGTTTCCGTGCGCTTGAGTACCGTGTCATCGATCTTAATGGAACCCCACCCATTTGGGTCGGTTGTCAAGTACTCTGTCTTGTTGACGTTCAACCTGAGTCCAAACTTCGCCGGACGCTCGGCCCAAGCTTGCACCTGCTGTTTCAGTGCGCTCTTATCTTCACAAGCAAGCATCAATCATCAGCGTAAAGCAGGGTCCAAAGCACTTCCTTCTGAAGATCTGATGAAACGGCATGCATGAGGGCAACGAGGAGAAGTGGGGAGAGCGCAGAGCCTTGGTGCACCCCGATGGTGATGGGAAACTAAACTGAGACACCCGCTGGTGAGCGAACTTGGCTCATGGGCAAGAGAAAAGGATGCGCACCCACTTAATGAGCTCTTCGGGCACGCCGTGCCGCCTCAAAGCGTACCATATGACATCACGCGGCCCCCAATCGAATGCCTTCTCCAAGTCTAAGAAGGCCTGCTCTTCTTCTTCCAAATCGGGATCGTCACGCTCTGCTGCGAGTCCTTGGGCACCTTCTTCTCTTCGACGAGCTGGTTTAAGTTCGTCAACCACCCCGCAGAAAACCAGCGTTGTGACTCAAACAAATCAGATGCTATGTCGTCGGGGTCTGTAACTTTGCCAGACTGCATCTTACTTAGAGCAGCTTCTGTTTTCTATACGGTGATCTTCTGAACGGGACCATATGTTGGTGCGGTGCAGGGTATAACGGGATGGGCAAATTCCACCGTTGAGATGCCCTCGGAGTATTCACGCCATCGTTGCAGTACCCTTTTTCGGTCCATTAGAAGGTGGCTGTTCGCATTCTTGCGTGTCATTAGGTGGTTCAGGCCTTCTTGTAGATTTATTCTTCTTGCAGCATGTCCCATCAGACATCGACGATAAATTTCAAACAACAATTCAAGGCACAGTAACATGCAGCATGACAATGGATTCTCTAGATAAAACTAAGGTCTCGCTGAAGGGGAAAAAACCATCCATCGTGACTACGGTCACGACACTCCGCCCGGAGAGATGGCGTCCACACCTGGCGATAATTACGAGGGCCCCACTACCTGACCGATCGCACGACACACAGCCATGCGAACATCAGAGTGTTTCCGTGCGCTCTGTCATGCCGAGAGGGAGAGCGAACACTCATTCCCACACATGAGGCGTAACGCGCTGTTTACGATAGGTGCTTCTCTCCGGCCGCGAAGAGAATTACGTGAACATGGAAGCTGTCACGAGGACGACATTTTACGCCAGAGTCTGAATAATCTCCCATGACTACATGAGCTAAACCCAACTTAATCTGCCATGAGTACCTGATGTAATAAGCTGAAGTGGTTAACAATTGCTCTACTGAGGGAACATGTACGGACACAACACCGTTACATGATGTTCTACTTGACTAATGCGGTTATTGTTGTTACAGTAAAAACAGTAGACTCTACTGCATTTGCTCTCGTGGTTAGCATCGAGACGGATTTGAAAACACTTGAAGCACAATTTCAGCTCACGCATTCTGTCCCTACGGTCTGACAAGGTCGGATAAATATCACAATCACTTGCGAGTTGATGGGCTGTGGATCCACAAGCAAATTTGCATTTTCCTTTTCCGATCCATCTGCCAGCGCCTCCAACGAGTTCTTTACCAGACTACTGCTGATCGACACTAGACTGCTTCACGGTCTGCGCGACGACGGCTGACGGTCCAGCGGTGACGACCGAAGGTGCACGGACGGTCTCTTCCGTTGACGTTGACGACTCATTAAGCAATGCTCGGAGTTGGTCTTCAATTTCTTTGATCTCCTTCTTAGCGTCTTGAGCGATCTTCTGGAATGTGGAAGTATACTGACATAGGAGTGCTACTTTACGATACTGACCATTTTATGTGGTCGTCTTCTCTTTTTCAAAGGAGCACAATTGCGATGAGCAGACCACGGTTTTCTCTCAAGAAAATTTTCGTTCCTTGAGGAACATTGACATTATGTCATTCGCAAAATGGGGCTTACCAACCTCTTTTGACGAAGCTTCTAGGGCCGTAGTCTAGTTAATTGCTGCGAAAGATCCGCGATGATCGCACGAAGTGCCGCGGCTGTAGTTTCCTTTACGACCTTGCTTACGTTAGAGGAAGTACCCGTCTCTTCTACGGCTGGAGGGACTCCCTCCGTGAATTCCATACCATCCGTTTCGGAATGGTTCGACGACATTCTTAAACGATGCGCTTACTTATACTTAGTGCACGAAGCGTTGATGTCATTTGAGTATGCGATGTTCGATGACAAGTTAAAGGTTAAACATTCGAAATATTTGAAAAATGACTCTTGAAAAAGCACGAATGATACTGCTTATAAGGTGACAGAGAAATCTCAGAATTGAAATAATTGTAATGAATGGGAGCAAACAGGGGAATTTCGTCATGAGTGTCAGTGATGAAGATCGCCTGTTGGAAGTGATTTTCGAAATGACAGCAAATGTGAAGAAAATTGCCATGAAGAGGAAAGTCACCACTGCAGTTGGATAAATGAAATACATTTCTATTACGTCGAGTAAGTGCCAGATATCGGGGAACCAGAATTCCGAATTTTCGTCTGGATGGTCTTTTAATTTTACGAGCTGTTTGAATGTACGGAGAGTACGGAAATGGTTCGTAAATTTCAAATGCCCGAGAAAGTTAACGAGAAGCGAGTTGCGTCCACAAAGAACGGTGCAGCTATCATTTACTGGAGCTGTCGAATAGAATAATCGAATAGGAGTTTCTTTTCGGGTACGAGAACACGGAATTGCGGAAGCTGCGTGGAGCATTCCACTTGCGCCAAGACGTTATTGATGCTTGAACGGAACATCCTAGCTGCGTTTTGAGTCACGTTTGATAAAATGTGTTTTGCGTTACGAATTAAGATGTGTTTTTATTTTTTTGATTCCTTTTTTCCCATTTGTTATATTTCTTACTTAGGTGCACCCCACTGCAATCCTTGCTGGCGGCTGTTGGAGCTGGGTGTCAGCAAAGTTGGTGGACCTGGGATCTGGCATCCGGAGTCTCGTTTGATGGTGGATGGACTTGCAGTGTTGGCGACCACCGCCCTTCTGCCCTGTTACCCCCTCCACACCGCAGCTCTCTGTCCTGTCTTCCCACTGAATTCTATGTTCGTTATCGGAAACCAGTCCGATCACTAGGCTGCCGCCGAGTGCTGCTCCTTCCCTTCCACGACCCGGCTTCGCCAGGCACTGTCCCCTTGGGCGAGGTGGAATGCGCTCAATGTGCCAAGTGACGGCAGCTAGTTAGAGTCGCACGGAGAGCTCAAATGTTACCTCCGACAGGACGTTCCCACTCCCAGTTGTTGGGTTTCCTTTTTAATATTTCGCTTCAGGTCCGACCGCCACCTCCTAACACATCAAATGGCAGGCGCAGGCAGATCTGCAAAATTTTTTTGACTGATGAATTTCTCGATTTTTCAGTTTCAGCCGCACTATATACCGCTCCCCCCGCCTGACATCGACAGCATTGCGTGGATCTAAAAGCAAATACTTTGATGGACGACCTTGCTCCAGTTGCCCAAAAAAAGTTCACACACTGAGCTTCCAATACTCTGCATTTTAGCGGTAAGAAGTTATAAAAATCTAGCACAGATGGTATCTTATCTGTTTTTATCGATTGGTAAATTTACCTGTCACCCGTCATCAATGTCCTCAGCACTGAATTTCTATGATTTGGTAGTGTGAACTACCTTGAACAGCGACGACGACTGCAAGATCCCTTATCAGCCCCTATCAGTTGTTATCGCTTCCAGTCAGCCACGGTTGTTATCCCCATCTCAACCTCTACATTTTGCTGGAACGTACGCCTCGCTGAAGCTGTGACCTGCGCATCAGCGAGGCGTACGTTCCAACATGAATATGATAATCTCACCTTTTTAACGCCACTTATCGAATCTTATCAGCAGCTTACAGTTTCTGTCACCCAACAATAATGTTTTAGGCCCATACCATATCTTAGAATCAAGAAATAGCTGATGCTCTTGATCACCCGCATTATGGATATGATAATTTCTCTTCTAATGCCCCTTATCGAATCTTATCAGCAGCTTCAGCTTTGTGACCCATTGATGATGTTTTTAGCCCATACCCTATATCATAGCTTGGAATTAGCCGCTCACTGTTGCTTGAACCGGAGTTATGACTTTGAAGAGCTCCACTTCCTAATGCCCCTTATCAGATCTTATCAACTGTTATCACTTCTTGTCACCCACATATTGTTCCTGTCCCATACCCTATATCATATCTTGGAACCACCGTTAAACCGTTGCTGGGAGCGCGTTGAATTCCGTGACAAGCATAAACACAGACATACACGCACACACGACGCACGGACATAGCGGCTTATATATAGTAGGATTATTCTGTGTTCCTCCTTTTTACTGTTTTATACAGTCCATAGAATTACTATACATAATCCCTAGTTGTCTGTTGTGTGTGTGTGTGTGTCTGTGTGTGTGTGGTGTGTGTGTGTGTGAATGTTTGTCTGTCTGTATGCGTGTTTGACCGGAAATTCATAACTTCCTTCAAAAGAATGGAGCCGCCAAACTGATAAGTGATGTAGGAGGTCGGCAGGACACTGTTGGTAGTCACAGAACTGATAAGAGCTGACCAGATAACAATAGAAGCCTTAGAAAGCAAGGCGCCACTAAATGCATAGCGCCTTCCACAGCAACGATGGGACGTTGTCCCAAGAGGTAAAGATAGTGGGCAGGATGGGAACATTATTTGGTGGGTGGCAGGAAGTGGTGACTACTGTTAAGATACTACAGAGGCCTCACAAAGGGAGTCATCAACTTTTTAACGTGCATCACAGCGACGGTAGGACGCTGGTTCCATCAAGTAAGATAGCGGGCAGGATGAGAGATTATCGGTGGGTGCAGGAAGTGACAACAGCTGATGGGACACCATAACGCTTTCAGCAGGAGTCGTAACAACACTGGGGAACCCCTCCAGCAAGTGATTCAGAGGTGTTTAGGGAAAATGGTGTGAGATTTCAGTAACGAGAGATATGTTGTGACCAGTTGGCTGGCGCACAGTACTGCGCGCCTGACTCGAGAAAGCTGCGAAGAGATTTTACTACAAAAAAATCCGTGTTAATGCCATCGACATCTTAGTCATCCTTTGTCCGATTAATTAGGCTCTCCGTTGCACATTATCACATATGAACGTATCAACATCCTAAACGTATCATCGGTTTTGGAATATGCTATTGATCTTGAATCCCACAGGTCTGATAGGTGGTGGGAATAAGTCACTCTTCAGGTTCCAAGAAATTTTAGCGGTTGTTCAGTAGGTTAGCTTACAGCTATTCTCAGTTCTATGCTTAATCTTCTTACTGGCTCTTCAATGATTACTCCTGCCACACACCTGTTTGCTTAGAAGTCTCTCCACTCCGCACAACATAAAGAACTGCGCAATAACATTATAACATATAGAAAACATACTGCACTATATAGAATTGCATTCGCACTGACTGGAAGGCGCGCAGAATCCGGTGATACGAATTACGATGCTCCGTGCCAGTATTTCACTTCTTATTTTCTTTCAGTTTTTACCATTCATCCAGATTTCAGACCATGTATTATGCAGAGAATTGTGCACTGCATTATTAGCAGGAATACCGTATTCAGTATTTGAGAACTTTTGCGACCTTTTTCTCGGAATCCCTCGCAGTAGCTCTAAATTCATGCCCTTACCTACTATCCATCACCATTCTCCTTGTCCCTTCTCCCGCATCCTTTTTAGAACTGATGTCCGTGTTACTGGAAAAGACCGAACAGCTGGATGAATTTTGCACTTCAGCGCGTCTTATCAGCCCTTATCAGCTATTATCACTGCCTACCACCCACCAATAATGCTCCCATCCTACCCCCTATCTTAGTGCTTGGATACAATGTCCGGTCGTTGCTCTGGCCGATGTTATGAGTAAGGTAATCTGCTCCTTCTAAGGAGCATCGTGGTATCTTATCAGCTGATTATCACTTTCTGCCACCCACCATTGATGTTCCCATCCTGCCTCCTATCTTACTTCTTGGAACCAACGTCCCATCTTTGCTGTAACGCACGTTATGAAGTTGATGCCCCTCCCTTCTAAGGCCCCTTATGGTATCTTATCAACTGTTATCACTTCCTGCCACCCACCAATAATGTTCCTGCCCCACCCCTACATTGCTTATCAACTTGAGCGCTTTATCACTGTTTTGAAGAAAGCTGTAAATTTCCGGTCAAACACACATACAGACAAACATTCACACACACACACCAACAGACACACTTAGCGGATTATATATAGTAGGGAACTGTGCCCGACAAGGGCTTATAGGAGTCAGAATCTGTTCGCCTCCCTACTCTGCTTGCGACTGATCGTGACCACTGTAGTCCGGGAATCAATGAGCAAAGGCTTAGTGAGCCAAGCAATTTCTATCCTTCAGCTATATAGTCGATTGATTCGACCGCTAAACTCTGTTTCACCCGAAAGTAAAAGCCTAAAGATATTTGTCAGTGAGGAATGATAATAGCCACCAGCAGATAGATACATGAAAGCTGCTCAATGGAAGCGCTTGGAAATAAGTAGCTTCCACCAAGATTTTGATATGGTTGCCACCGAAATTTTTTCAACCGCTAAGTTGTCCTATTTCCATCGGATGGTGGGTGTTTTCAGAAATGTGATAAGCATCAGGCACTGGCAAATGTTCCTTGAAAAGGTGAAATATGATGCAATGGGCCGCACTTCGAATCATGGAATTAAGCCAAGTGTTAGTGACCAGCACAGAAATCCTGACAGTAGCCAGCACCACAACTGGACGCGCAGTTGTGCGCGTCAGCCAATTTGGTGCCCATGATAAATCATTAAATCATTGAATCTCTCATTACTGTTCGCTGCCCTATGAATTAACCTTCTCCTTCTCCAACTTCTCGGCGAAGACAGCCGTGACTACGGAAATCCTTGTTTATCAACTAAGACAATGAAATCCAGACTGCTTCAAGGGAACAATTGATATCTAAAATATACAGGCGCAGCTTTCGCTGCATGGAGCGCAAGGAAAATATTATACTCCGAAGAGCTGCGCATTACGATACACTTCACAGCCGTTTGATGAAATTTTGAGAACAGTCTCACACTGTGGAATACCTGTTGCCATCCGTGAGCACCAACCGAACCTGACGAATCGAGTATGAACATAATAGACTTGGTTTCACCATGTTTTGTTTCGCAATAAAAGCAAAGAGTCCCCTTAAAAAAGCATGTTCGGTTCATATGCGAATTAGCGAAGCAAAAACTTCTGATTTTTTCAATAAGCCAAAATTGATTGAAATTAAATTGTCATCGAGCAATCAGCCAAAAACATAAGAGTGTCCCCCTGCTCAAACATAACTCTGATCACTTGTCATTTGTTGGATACTACATTGGCTGCCTCGCAGCACCGCGCGTATATTGCGGTGAACTCCATGTAACTAATGAAGTTAGTAGATTTATTTTGAAGTTGGGCTTAACTTCCTTCCTTAGGATGGTACAAGGGTCGAGCGTTAGCCCGTGACGTGGGGGTTTAGAGATTATCTGTGTGGCTCGCCATAGAGGCGCGCATCAGAGTTAGTTTTTTGCTGAGCTGGTAACTCATAAGAACTGGATTGGCGTAAGTGAAGCTACAACATACACAAGTTACGTATTTCCAAATACAACAAAACCCAATCAATCAGCCCAGAGAGTTGTCTGGTCCGCTTTCGGTTCACTTACGATGGAAATGTGGATGAACGAAAGACGATTTTTTGGAAATGATGATCAGCGCTACGGTGATCTAATTTCTATGTGTTGCTAACAGAGGGGACACGCTGAGCGCTCCGAGACTAACTCTCGTCTGAAAAAAAATAGCTGTGATGACGCGATAGCATGACAATCCATCGCGAGCCCCGCCGCGTGGTCTTACCGTCACACACCCGCCCTGGGTTCACCGGGCGTTCTTGCCAAGTGAGGATGCAAAAATTCAGCCAAAAAATGGAAGGACTCTCTCGAAAGAAAACCCTTCTGGGATAAGTTGCGAATTGCTCCATGTAGTTCATCGTCTATACACACCTAAGTCCTCCAACTACTTCCTCCCTTTCAACCGCGATATTCCCGATTGCACCACTTAAGTACACTGTGTTGATGACAGCTATGACAGTTACATCAGTTAGAATAGGGTTAAAGTTGAAGCAGTATGCAGTACAGAGATCTTGTGACCTCAGAAAAGGCACAACTAGGGTCCTCGAGCGACACTGATGAAGGAACTCCTTTGCTTTTTGATTTCAAGGCGTGCCCCACAGGGGTGAACCTATAAAAAAACTCACATGTTTGCTATGGAGCTCATAAATATAGGTTGGAAGGAAAGTCTTGTCACTATTGTGACTTTTTTCCCCTTTTTATTTTCTAACATAATATAAAGTGGTAATTAGTCAACGATATACTCGTCATAGTCACTACAGTGCTCTACCCAATGGACAGGTAAGCATTCCCCTCCTCCCAGAATTGAGAAGGCTGCGGGTAGCATCCTCTCGACTATGTCATCAAATCAAAGTTTTAGCTAAGAAAGAATTAAGGAGGTGGAGCAGGTAGCAGTCGTAGAGGACTACGTCAGGAGAATGTTATGAGCGGGGACTGGTCTTCCAGCCTTGCTCCTCGGTTATTTGGTAGGTCTTCATAGCAGATATGGGGTCTCGTGTACTTCGAACGAGGCCACGCAAAGCCAGTCTCGGTCATTTTTCTCTAACAAATCTCACTCGTTTCGGGAGCTGAGCGAAATGGTGTCGGTGATCGTCTGTTCTTACGGAGCAGCTCGTTCTAACCTACTCGCGTCCCAGGAGCAGCACATAAGAACCTTTCCGGAATAAATGTCCGGTTTGGACTGCTAGAATGGATCTTCTCCTTGAAAGAGACAAACGGTACTGTGTGGGTTGAAATCATGGAATCTCAAATCTTTGCCCTCTTCAGAAGGAGTTTCTGGGAGACTGCTCAGTGGGGATGACCCATCTCTCATCCCACTAAGCAGTCTCCCAGAAACTCCTTCTGGGGAGGGCAGAGAAGGGGAGACTGACTCAGGGGTACCCGGGTGCACAGCGTGCCATCGGTCAAGGCATGAATGATCCACCAAACCAGTACTTCTTGGTAGTCAAAGAGTAACAGCGGTCGACGACTGTCAATTAGGTACATTCAAGTCTTGTCGCAAGACTGCGGGTAGTAGCCTCTGGATCCCTCCTGTCCGCTTCGAGAATGGTGGATACTTCTTGGGGCCGTCCCGACCAAGGTTTGCCTTAGAGGATCGGGTTTCTTTTCGCCAAGCGAGCGAACTAAGAGTGGACGATCCTGACGATATTGGTCTCCTTTCTCAATGCACTGTTGATGTTATGGACAGCTGCCGTGGCTCCAGTGCCGCGGGGCCACTGATAGAATATTATGACTCGAAGATATTCCTGTGAAAATGACATCGTAATCAAACCCAGGGAGGAGCGGCGCCCTCACATGCTTCTTTCAAGAAAGCTCCCAGAGTGTCCTACAAACATAGCATGTTACGTCATGTACGAGCATCGACTATCAAAAACTGTAATCTTTTCAAAAAACACTGACAGGACATTCCTTTTCGCCTAATACTTTTGCTAACCCTTGCCAATGATTCCTCTCGAAAAACCTGCAAACAACATCTGCACTTCCCTTTTTGACTGCTCCTGTTTGAACCACGACAAATTAGGGCTAAAACCTATCAAGCATGCACGATGACCACCAGGTAGCTACTCGCAGATGCTGTACTATATGGAGTCAGTAATTAGCATTCAGAGCGCAATGCGCTTCGAGTTGGGCTCATGGGCGCACGATAGGATCATGGTGGCCTCCGGTACCCGTGTCGTTGTCACACTGCCATTGCGCTGTCTCGCCCATCGTTTTCTTGCCTCTCTCGCCTCTTATCAGTGTATCGTCTCCTTTTGCGATTCGCAGTTGATCTTGACAATGTTAGGCTCGTCTGCTGATCACTATCAATTGAAATAAAGAGATTCTTATTGCGAGCGGTTCTTTGAGCTCTCTTCTCCTTAATTAAATTAACAAGCACGCGGCAATCCTATTTTTCAACTGTGTTACTTATGTAGTGTTTCGCGAAAATTGCCCTCAAAACGTGCAACAAACTTACGGTTGCTAGATTTCCATATCTTGCCGGGTCCATGACTCTGGCATCTGTTTGAGGGTTCTTGCATTCACATCGATCTTGGGACGCTATGTAGCGAGCACCACGTCCACAGTCGTCGTCGGTCTTTCTTCGTACTGTAGTAGTTGTGGTTGTAGTAGTAGTTGTTGTGTTTGTTGGGGTTGTTGTTGTTGTGTTGTGGGTTGTTGTAGTTGTTGTTGTGGTTGGGGTTGTTGTAGTTGTTGTTGTGGTTGGAGTTTGTTGTAGTGGTCGTTGTCGTTGGAATGGCAGTCGTCATCTTCGTCGTTAGACCAGTTGTTGCGGTTGTGGTGGGGTAGTAGTTGTTGTGTTGTGGTTGGGTAGTAGTTGTTGTTGTGGTTGTGGTGGTAGTTGTAGTAGTTGTTGTCGTGGTCGTTGTTTGTTGTGAGTAGTTGTAGTAGTTGTGGTAGTTTGTGGTCGCTTTTTTTCGATTCGTTCCTGAACAGTATGCTGTAGCGGAATTATTGTTTACCACTCGGCACCCGCGTGACACCTGCTCAACTTTCTTCTGTGATACGGCCCGACTTGCCGCGCTTGCGTTCTTTCACACACTTGAATTACTTAACTGTAATTGATATGATAGAGTACCGACGGCCGTAAGTGTTTCAAAAATATTACGAAAGAAACGCCAATCCGCGTTTTTTTTCGTTTGTCCGTTATAGAGCTGTTCTGATTGAACTTTTTGCATGGATACCCTACATGGAGAATCAGCTCGCCGAGCTGTATCCGAGGGTATTACTCAATAATTCTACTACGACGTTGGTTTTTGCCGGCGCCGATTTGCCGCCACTTTGCGACACCTTAGGCGCCACAACTTTGTCTACAACAATCTGTATAAACTTGCTTTCTGGGGCTAATTCAGTGCCCTGTTCACGAAAGTGGCATTCATTTTTTAGCCAGCGGCGGCATTTGGCGCCAATAAAGGTGGCCAATTTGGCGCACTAGCGCCACTTTGGCGACACGACCTTTCCCAAAAAATCTGTATAACTTGCTAATAGGGTGTCTCGGTGCCCTGATCACGGAATTAAACATTTATTTCCACCACGGTGCGCCATTTGGCGCTATTGCGTGCCAATTTGGCGGCGATGCCTTGGTCCGGCTCAGACTGTTTGTGTTATAATGATCATGTGAATGTGAGCTATAAAGACATACAGTAACCACGTGAACAAAGCGGCTATGGTGAGCACGCCAGCGCCGCCAAGCGCCGCAAGCTCAACGTGAATTTATGATATGCTCTGCCGAAGACGATCACGTGACCACTCCAGAAACGCAGGCTGCGAGTTCATAAAGATTTTGGTGAAAAGTAATGGCGCCAAACTGGCACCCCAGTGGCACCCGAACGCACGCCATGGCTAGGGATGAATGTTACATTCGTGATCAGGGCACCGAGAAACGCCCGTTATGCAAGTTAATACGGATTTTTTTTTGGGAAAGGTCAAAGTGGCGCTAGTGGCGCCAAATTGGTACCTTATTGGCGGCCAAATGCTGCATGGCATGGCTAAAATAATACGCACTTTCGTGAAGGCAGGGCCACTGATAGCCCCAAGAAAGCAGTTTATACATGATGTTGTTGAGAAAAGTTGTGCGCTAAGGTGTCGGCAAGGGCGCCAAATGCCCAGATGGCGCCGGCAAATCCACACGTCGTAGCAATATGAGTATACCCCGATACAGCTCGGGCGAGCTGATTCTAGCTTGTAATGGTAATCCATACAAAAATTCAGGAGGAACAGCTCTATAACGGAATAACGAAAAAACGCGGGTCGGCGATTTTTTTCGCATTTTGTAGAACACTTACGGCGGTCCTCGTACCCGTTCTTTTCTATCATCGTAACTCATAGGCCAAAGTCCTTGGCCATAAACATCCTATCCGCTTCTTGTAAGCGTAAGGTGACGCTGGGAGATGGAGACCCGGGATTCGAAAACTGTTTAAGAGTGTCATGTGAGAACACTAGGTGCAGTTTAGTCCTCTCTTTTTGTCTAGTTATTGTCTCTAGAGAAATTCTACGCGAATCCTAAACAAACGGCTTTGACTTAGATACTGATCGGCCCCACGCTTTCAATAAACAAACGCTCAAAAAGTGGGTGCTCCTATATAATGCACCTCGCGTACGGCGATAGGACAGCTGGTGGCCTTGTCTGTTGCCCAGCTGTGATTGATCGGAACGCTAGTACGGTAATCAGCTGGCAGATTTGTTTCTCCGCAACAGGCCACCGCAAATCTCGAGGCCCAGGCTTATAAGATATGTCTTCTGGGTATGGAAAATAGAAATGATTTTGTGCTGCGGTTACAGCCTGAAATGATCAGAAGGGAGCGCTGACAAAACATCACTCTTGCGTCGATGCCATGCCAAGTGTGTTTACCACATGACCAAGTCGGGATGCGCCCAGGCCTTGTCGCCGGGCGCTCCTACTTCTGTGACATGGCCCGGCTTCGGCCGGACAGCATGCGGTTTGCCGCGTGTTAAAAGACACGATGGATACGACTGCAGACCATATTGCGGATGTATGCAGACTAACAGCTACCCGCAGCGTGTCGATGGTGTCGTGGTTTCCCCGGCCTGAAATCTGCAGCGAAGGTCCGGTCGGGGCGGTGGGAAAGAGGCTGTATTCCTTGCTACAACGCGCCCAAAATTCACCTGCCCCGTCGCCGCGCAAGTTGGGACATTTTTGGCCGCGCACGCTGCAATTTGGAATTTTGGGGCACGGATAGTAGCCAGGAGAATAAGCCTTTCCCGGCACGTCGCTAGATACTCGGGCCCTTAAATCGAGTGACAGTTTGCAGTTGGGAAAGCCACGACACACCATCGACAGCCCTTGGTGAGCTGGTATTAGTCTCATACACCACTTCAATAAGTGTTGACAGCGTACCGATGTGTATCTTTAAGATTAAGTATCTGAACGTTGATCCAACCACTCACACTGAGAGACAAACGGAATCTTCTGGCATCAGCCAAGAACTAAGAAAGGCAGCTTGTTTCGCGTCAGAAGCGCGGCGAGAAAGGCAGCAGCCAGTCGGCGTCGCCACCCCGGACAAACACGCAGAAGGAGGAAAGGAGCCTACCTTACGCTCAGGTGTATTACGTGACTAGGTACCGCATCGCTCCATAACCGGTACACGGATCAACTAATGCAGGCTGTCTTAGACATGTGCCACTTGAAGAAGCCAAACAAATAATTATGCAATCTAGTCTTCCTGAGCGTCTTGCTTTGGAATGAAAAACTAACCGGACATTACATGGTTCAGGTGGACAACCCTTTAACAATGGCCCATCACTGGAAGTTGGCTGGATGGACAGGAGTATATCTGTGGTAAGAGTGTTAACGTGAGGTTGATGATGGCTAAGCATCTCTGTAAACAAACCACATGCATTTGGAATACGAGCTGGCTAGCGGTCGTACACGATGTCGCTTACTGAATAAGCAGCGAAGGAATGAAGTTCTGTTGGAATCAACTGAGATCGTTATTTTTGAGTCATATCGATCGCAATTGTTGTTGTGAGCGGTGAGGCGGATTTTCCCATTGTTTCCATGTTTTTACCGATTGTCACTTTTAGCTCCTATCACTTCTCTGTACCCGCCAATAACACTCCGTTATCAAGCTATCCTATGCACCACTGTATCGCCTCTCGGATCAGAGGTCCCACTGTTGCTGTAACCTGCAGCACGAATCTGATTGACCCTCCCTTCCGAGGGACTCGCTTACGCGGTATCTTAATGAACTGTTATCACTTTCTGTCGCACCGCCCAAAATGTTCCCGTCCCACAACCTATATCACCTCACGGAATCTGAAGTTCCCACTGTTGCTGTAACGAGCTGCGCCACGAATTTGATGACCCTCATCTCCGAGGCCCTATGCGGATCTATCACTGTTATCAGCTGTCTGCCGCCCCACCCTACGGCATTATTAAAGTACTTGAAATCAGTGGTCGCCGCGCCCGTTTGCTGCACTTGCCAGCGCAATATCGGTCACCACACCCGCTTCTAAGGCCGTGTGCCTTATCGAATCTTGATCAAGTGTATCAACTCCTGTCAGCGCACCAAAAGTCTACAGCCTGACGAGGGATCGCGCGCCCCCCCGTCCACGTGCTGGCCATGTATATCACTGTCTTGGATCACGGTCCCCACACCTGCTGCAACTTGGCGCTACGAATTCAGTCACCCTACTCTCTCCCTTGTACGGCCCCTTACGTATCTTGATCAAAGAGTTATCACCTCCCTGACGACCCACCGAAAAGGTGTTCCGGTCCTGCCATGTATATCACTCTCAAAATAACGGATCCCACACGCTGCTGCAGATTGCGCTACAGCGAATTCAGTCACCCTTTCCCTTCTACGTCGCCCCTTATCGTATCTTATCAAGAGTTATCAGAATCACCTTCCTGACACCCACACCAAAAGTGTTCCGTCCTGGCCAGTATATCACCTTCCGGAACTGTCACCCTATCTTTTTCTGCGACGCTGCGCTATGAATTTCGTGACACACAGCACACAACAGCACACACAGACACAACACACAGACACACATAGCGATTATATATAGTAGGATAGCTTACATTTGACTTGAATCGGAATATATTTGAGACCTGATCAGTGACCACTCGTGAAATCTATGGCCATGCTCGAACAGTTACACAGCAGAAAAGCAGCCATTAAGGTTGTTAAAGACCGCCCCATTCTTGTCAAATTGCCTTTCACTCCGTTCTTAACCTACGCCATAAACGGCATAGCAATAAATGAACCATTGTTTCATCCGTCTCAAGTGATCGCTTGTTATGGACCCCCTAACAAAGAAGCCTAACCATATTCCAAAAAGCGCGCCACCAACCTGAAACAACCTCCATTGTCGGTAACAGTGGCATACAATCCGCTGGAAAAAACAACATGAGAACAATGACACAGAAACAGTAAATTGGAATTCCATTTTCACATTCTCCTTACTGGATGGGTCTTTGCAAGTACCCTGAAAATATTGCGAGAGAAAAGCAATGACAAAGTGGCACAGTAACAACACTGAGACAAATTCTCATCAGAATCTCTATCCTCTTCCAATTGCCAAAATTGGTTTCTAATGTAATGACTGCAAAACTTACTCACAAACCAGAGGGCACAGATGACCGGATAAACGGGTTATAGCAGGACATCAAAGTATCAATCAAGTCCCCATTACCACAGTTGTTTCTTGGTTATCCGCACAACATGTTTGTCGGATACCGCCTTTTGTCCAGAATTCGCGAAGGAACCTGCCGCTGGAAAGGCAAGTTCTGAAAATCATTGAAAAATTGGTGTGCATGATTCCGCACTAATTCTGTTGGTCTAAATTTTAAAGTGGACTGCCGCGGTGCTGAAAATATAGTGTAGCTCGCTGCAAGAAGGTTGACTGTGTCAGGCAAGGGTGAGTTTTGGCGCGCATTGTGCAGAACTCATCTCTCCACCAGTTCTCCCCAAGGAGAGCAAGTGATATGACTGTGTTCATATACGTTTCGCACTAACCGTATTTCATACTACTTTTTTCATCACGCGCGCTTCTAACAAAAAGGCACAGAGCGCGCTTTGAGCGGTGGTGTGCACACTCAGCAGCTATCTGAGCACGCCCAAGCGTGCGCAGCGAACTAGAGTTTATCTCTTGTGCGAGCAATAAACTTAAGAATGGGGATTGTGGTGCTCACAAGGAGCTTGATCACACAGTCAATGTTTCGGCTCCGCAAGTGACCGAAAGTGACATTTCGGGCTCCTACACACATTATCAGTGGCTGTTTGTTAGCTGTTACACCCTTTCGTCACCCATCATGCTCCGCCCCATGTCTACATAGGGCTAAACTAATTCCCGCCTGCAACTCGCACGCTGTGATAATTAAATTTCTAGCAGTCACTAAAGGGGTATAGTTTTGCTAGTACGTTGTCATCTACCAGATCCTGCTACAATTGCTTTGAATGCAGAGTAGGTGTAGGCCCAGAAATTCAGGCTTCAGGCGAGTTTTTTGGCCATATCTCTGTGAGTAAATCGAGATTAGTACTAACTTGCATAACCAGCGCTAACGAAGCACCTGAGAGTAGTGACTGCAAATGCGGGTCGGAACATCGCTTGCTATTTGACTCAGAGTGCTGTTCTAACCTTGTAGAAGCGCTGCTTAAAATACGAAGCAAAGTCTCCAGCTCGGAGGGAAGTTTGGATAGTCCCAGAAGCAATGAGTTTTATTTGCAACGTTCAAAGTCTTCTAATTGGCGGTGACTGGGTTACAATCGTGCTGCGTGTAATGCATCGACTTTCTGCGAGATACAAGCGTGACGACATCGAGTATTTGACATCGACATGTGTCTTTGACTTTTTTTGTCTTCGTTACTGGATTTTTACCACGGCCTTCGGCGCGCAGTGTATGGTGTGGCACATAAGTACTACAGGTTCGCTTCTTTTTTCGACACGTCGACGAGGAATTTCGCTATGCAAAGAGAGTGACACGGTTTTGCTAGGCCATGGCTTGATAATAATCCTGATAGGAAACTTCCACGTAGTTTTAGGAAGTACAAAACAAGCTTCGGTTGAGGGAATGGATTTTTTGTGGATTTTTTAGTCGTTGAAGTTTGAAAAACCGCAAAGTCGCGAAACACTTAGCACTCTTCGAGCAACATGCCTCTATTTATCGTATAGTCGAAGTTTGCTTACAATCGCTTTAGCTGCTTCCAATACAATTGAGAAAAGGTCGAGCTACAAGTTCAGCAAGGGAATCTCACTAAGACGGCTTTGGAAAAGCGAATTTCAAGATTTGAAGTGTACCAAACCTCACCTGCGACCATATTGGACGCTCACGTCTGTTCTCCTGAAATTTTATGGCTAATATTCGAATGTTTCGCCCTGATATGTTTTGCATGTTTCTGGTGGCAAAGTTTCGTGGCTCTATAAACACTGCTATAGAAATCTGTTCTCCCAGTGTGTTTGCTTTCTGTTAAGTTCAAGCGTTATCAAAATTACGGAACGCGAAGCTCGTTGAGAAACTACCGTTCCCGTTCTCCACAGAAATTTTATGCTAACATTTTGAATGTTTCGCGTAATGTGTTTCTATATGTTCTGATAGCCATCGTGACGCTCTATGAAACACTGCGTTGCAGTTATTTGAAAATCCGTATTGATAAACTTGTTTTTCAAGGTGATAATATGAGAATGTGAGGTCGATTAAGCCATAGCACTGTTAGACATCTCCTCCTTTTCGCATTCAACAGAGGTATGCAAAGCTGCTGATGCTGCTCGGGAAATTCGCCGCGAAGTGTCTGCGGAGAAGAGGCCCTCTCTCTCAAAACAGCGCCGAAAATTGTTCAGTACGCTTCAAGAATGGTAAACTATACCTCTGTTGAAAGCCGAAAAAAGTAGGAGATGTCTGAAGTGCTGATGCTTATCGACCTGACATTCGCCATATTATCACCTGAAAAAGCAAGGTTCATCAAACGGATTTTAAAATAATAACTGCAGCGCAGTGTTATAGAGGCAGAAATTGGCTATCAGACATATAGGAAGCACATCTGGCGACACATTCAAATGTTAGCACTAAAATTCGTGGGAGAACGCGGAACGCTAGTTCTCAACGATTCGGTTCCGTACTGATAAACCTGAAACTAACAGAAAGCAAACACCTCTGGAGATCAGATTTTTATACGCAGCTGTTATAAGAGCGACGACATTTGCCCACCAGTAACAATGCAAAACATATCAGCGAAACATTCCAATATTAGCATAAAATTTCAGAGTGGAACAGACGTGAGGCTTGCCGCAATATCGGCGAGGTGAAAGGTTGCCACTTTCAATTCTAAAATTAGTTCCAAAGCGTCGCTATTGAGATTCCCTTGCTGATGACTTCTAGCAACGATCCTTTTCCAAATGTATGGAGCAGCTTGAAGGCGATTCTTGAGCAGCTTCGAACTGATATCGTAAATAGAGGCAGTTTGTCGAAGGTGTAAATTTTGCGCCGACTTCGTTTTCAACTTAAATGAACTAAAAAATCGCACAAAAATTAATTCCTCAACCGAAGCCGTTTTAATTTTCTAAAACTACGTTGAAGTTTCGGCTCAGATGACTCAGATGATATCAAAGCTTGCTAGCAACAGCATTCATCTTTGAAACGGTATTTTGCCGTTGAAAAAAAACGAACAGTACTTAATGTGCCAACCGCAATACATTCCGCTCTACCTCAAGATATCCGCTATTAGGTCCAGGTGCAGTAGCGCATCTGCTTCCTGCATAATTTTATATTAATACATTAAACCATGGTTCGATCTGCTTATTGAAGCGCGCAATGAATAGAGGTAAGAACTGACACAAGTCTCTTGCCGTAATACTTTAGCAGTAAAGTCCTGTTGAAATCCAGGGAAGCTGGTCCTCTAATCATGTTCTTATCATGGCGTATCATGACGCCAACGCCATGCGTGCACGATCTTGAGTCGCTATCACAGGCTAAAGCCGAGATAGATGCTGTTTCAAAAAATACTGAACTATGTCCGCAAGGTGGAAAGAGTTGAAATGCTACAAACCACTGATCTCTTGGCTTCATCAGCATGAAAAAACAATCGTCCCATAAGCCTTGGGGTCCTTATGAGATTTACATTCTTCGCTCGGTTTGTCTCTGGTTCTGGGATCGCGCCGAGCAGGCACTCGCACTGGCACTTTCGGAGAGAGCTGAAATAATTTTTTATGCCACTTCGAACAACTGGCACTTCTGAAACCGCGAGCTATGAAATTCTTCTTGAATTTTAAAATCCAAAGCGGACCTTGCGAATTATTTCCCTAAACTCAGTTTCATTATCAAAGTCTTCACTTGAAACTGCGTAACCGTGAGGAAGAACCTTAAAATTGAGACTGAATCACCTATCCTGAGTGTGACCTGAACGAGGGTACAGTCAACGTTTCAAGAATGACCAGCTCTCGGTAGAAAAGGTCATTAACGCTAGTATCTGTCAATGAACTCACGTCACAGAACTTATTCAAGTCAGAGACATTTGCCTCAAATTCGCCACCTTCCACTGCATGAACTGTCCCAAAAGAGAAATATGTACGTTTAAAACCATCTTTCTCTGTAGCAGTCAGGTGTGGCACTCGAAACTTGTCAAGAAGAGTACCTTGCTCTTTCTCTGCCTCTTCTATAGCTGAAACAGGTTTACATCTTGAACAGGTGCATGTGCATTGCCTCCATTGTTTGGAATCACATTAGTTAGTAGGAGCAAGGCGATCTCGCTTATAGGAGCAGAGCAGCGACAGTTGAAGGAACTGCAAAGTGTTAGCGCTGATAGTGACAGTGAATCACAAATGGCCGAAACGCCAAGGGTCGTTGGTAACCGCTCCAGTCAGAGAGTGTGCAGTGGGGGGGGAGAGCCAAAAAAAGACATTTTTCTTCCTTGACTTTCGAGGCGCTATAAGTTACACTCTATTGAATTTTTATCGGACATTTCTTCCACCACATTAAAGAGCATATTAAACTATCATGATACCCCGCCATAGCCTTCTGGAGGAGAGCCATTGAGAGATTCTGCCACGCGACCGTGAGTGGGTACCTCAGTCCAGCGAGATCGTTGATTTCTCCACCACTGTAGACCACGCTATTGAACTCCGCCCAAACCAAGTAATTGAGGGGGTTTAGTTCAGGTGACCTTCCCACCTTTTCCAGGTACTCAACGCCCTTCCATTCCAAGTAGGCGAAAGTTTTTCCAACGTCCTTCGATTCCATGTGGTGCCCAATCCTCTAGCAGTATAAAGTTTCCAAGAAGGTACGGGCGACGACATGTGGGGGGGGGGGGAATTCTATCGCCAGCGCTCAAATTCAGTCCGGGGTCTACGAAGAAAATATCGGTCTTCCCATTCGCAGGTACCATCCGTCCAGAGCACCATCAAGCGCCGTGCCTTGGCGACTACTCTGAAGATGATGTTCCTAAGACCGTGAGCGACGTTGTCGAAGCCTGCTCGATGATAGACGGTCTTCTTAGATGGAGAGTACTGGTCTAGCAGGAAGCTATCCATGGGTGACTCACACTAGAAGGTTTGCAGCTGTTCAGGACAGAATTCCAAAGGTGTTGCGCCCAAGTCAGGCCTGGCCGACTGGAGATGACTTCATATTTTGGTTACATGACCGGTGGATGGGGGAAGAGCCCAGCTTGCCTGGCTTATCGACGGAGGGTATGCTTCTCTTGCTGGCACTCAGCATCCGCACCTCTGTCCTGGGGCTGCGAAATCTTTCTGATATGCGAGCTCGTCGAAATGTCTTTTTTTTTGGCCCCCCTGCCCCCCTGTGTAAGCCTTCGCCTGAAGATGAACGCACAGATGTAGCAAAGGTCGGTGGTAAAAAATGCAAAGGCAGATGTCAAAAGAAAAGCTAGAACACATTATACTCACTAAGCGTAGTGAATTTCACAGCAATGTGAAAAGGTTTCCCGGAGTATAAGAATGAAACTTTTACGAAGCAGCTGAAGAAAGGCCTGGACCTACAGAGCAGAACGGGATCTCCTTGTATGGGAGCCATGCACGCTGCCAGTGAACGATATTTTTGTTAGCAATATGAGCTTAGCCCTTCTAACAACTCTAAACCAGAGGGCACCTTTCAGCTAAAGATTGTAGGTGGAATACCTCATCTGATCACGATCACTTGATGATCGTTGCGGCCATTTGTGGGCATGTCGGTGTTGTTGGGAGTATTGGTAGGCTTGTAAGCCTTACTGGCACGCCTAGAGACCGCTTCCCTCTCTTAGGAAAAGAGGCCATGCAAGGCTTACAGGAGTCAAATATTTGATCGCATCTCCCCCAGGTCAACCAAGCCTTCCATCCTCGAGAGCTTTTGAATTGTCACCAAAAGCACCTAGGAGAACAACGAAACCGACTTGACATGGTTTGCCTACACAAGTCGTTGTGTAAGCCGAATCCCACTCATTACGCTGCTAGCAGAATGGATGCCGCATCTCCAAACGAATAATTCAATGGCGAAGGCTTCATATTTTCCACTTTTCATTGTGTATCCTCCCCGGTGGAGTGGGCAGAGGGTACTGTGAGCAAAATTACATTACTTTCGTTTCTGATAGTAAACAAGATGGTGAACTAAGAGAATCAAAAAGGGTACTGGTACCTTGTTGAGGAGGTACCAATACCCTTTGTGATTCTGAACAGGCAGAAAAGGGCGTGGCCTATTAACGCTCCTAGATGCCCTCTGCCAGACTGGTTTAGCCACTTAGATAGCCTAATCCACCTATTCAGCCTTTGAGCACCATGAAAAGGGAAATCGCGCAAGAAGAAAATGGTTCAGTTTGTAGCGCGACGCTTAGATTATGGCGTGAAGTGTTTCTCATAGCTTGGCGATTGGAAGGCCTATCCACGCATGGAGCCCTAAAAGAAACTGCGGCTGGTATCGGTGGAGGATCGCTGGTCCAAGCAAAGAAGGGATAACGTGTCAACAATCCCTTTATCTTATGCGCGCTGTTCACATCTTTACCTTGCCCCGGTAACAGTCAGCCGCCACCCTCTCAACTAAATCTGTGGGCACGTCGTCTACAAGTGCAGTTACTTTCTGTTGTGCACAAGGGAAGGGAGTTCATTTGTTCTCGCTGCCTTTTTTATCAGCGTTAGATCTTTTCTTTCACTGCCTTTTATAGACTAGGTAGCACAATCTGACTCACTTTCAAGGTAAACGCTGGCTTCTCGAGAGCAGAGATGCCCAAGTGTTTCTCTAACGTCTCCATATATAGCGGTTCCAACCTTGATACCATCTGATCCCCCCTTGGCTAAGCGCAACTTGATGGGAGCCGTTGCAGTGTCCGTTTCGGAATCTGAAATAGAAGAGCTGAAGCAAGATCCGTATAATCCGCAGCCATCATCCAGCATGATCTGA
>MU912738.1:0-11189 GCA_036418165.1 Cooperia oncophora
AGCAGTTGATCGAATGATGGTCACCAGTAGTTCCAGGGCCAGTCTCTTGTCGATTGCTTGTCTTTGGACGGAACTTGCTTTGAGATACCAGGAAAACGGAGCAGTAACAAAATGGATGCGCAAGAAAGAGAGGCAGACGCAGGAGAATGTATCTGCAGCTGAATAGGTGTTAACATCAACTGAACTAACCCATGGATGCTTCACTTTTCGAAGTCAGGTCAAAATGCCAGATTTAGCTAGAAACCTCTGCCTAGGCGTAGCTCGCCCCGATAAACACGAATATGGCACTCGCTCAGCGCGAAAACGCCTGCACTCCGCGCCAAGGGCACCTGTACATCTCTTAGATCGTGGCACTAAAACGCGGTGGAAAAAGCTCCATAACTCCGTTCAGAGAATCGTTCTGCAAATTTCATAGGCGGATTCAAGATCAGCGTCCAAAACCACGTCTGGTGAGCCTTACATTTCATTAAAAATGGCCACTTCGATCTGACGACCTTCCCTAGTTAGTAATTTCAGGGGTAGACACGAATATAGCACTATCGAGTTTGGAAATCCAGAAAGGCTAGGCAATAAACACGGGAAAAGGCGAGGAAGCAGTTGCAGATCAGTATTTGAGGATTATCACCTTCTAAGGAATTTATATAGCATTTTCGCTTAGGTGAGAAGGAACCTTAGAGTGGATTGTCCCATTCCTTTGTGAAAAATGATACTTTTGAATGCCCTGGATGCTATGCATAACCTGAAAGTTCCCCGGTTATTCTACTAGCGCCCCACCATAGGCATGGAGAAGATTAGCAGTAAAAGCCATGCTGTGAGACAAAACTTTCGAGTGGGTATATGTATTTCACCTTCCTATAATATATGAGATCAACCGATTTCCCTCCTGAAATATGCTGGAGAAACTTAAAGGACTGTTCCAAACATTTTCACGGCGAAGATGGTGCTAAAGAGCAGCGTGCCGCGTAGTCCCTCCCCCATATACGTTGACACCCAATATTGCGATTTAGTGACGCCTCTGTTTTCCAGTGACTCCGTCTCCGGACTCCGCCTACAATGTCCGCCTTTCAGGGAAGAACGAAGCTGCAGGACGAAAACGCATGAAAATCACCATTTGCACGGTCGTAGAGTTCTTAGGCTGCGTTATTACTTTGCGACAGCGTAGCGTAACGTTTTCAGCGTTTCACTAGCATTTCGCTGGCGTTTGCCAGCGGCTAGAGGGTGTAGAAGAGTAGGAGAGTATTTTGTACTCTCCTACAAAATACACTCCTACTCTTCTACACTCTCTAGCCCCGCCGCTGCAAGCGCTAGCGAAACGCTAGTGCGCTCGTGAAACGCTGGGAGCGCTAGATCGATAGCTATGCTTCCCGTGCCCTCGCTACGCTAGCGTACGCTGGTGACGCTGGGAACGCTAGATCGATATCTATCCTTTCCCCGACACTGCCGCTGGCGTACGCTGGAAGCGCTACGCTACGCTGCCGCAAAGTATAAACGCAGCCTTATCGGGGAATCAGAATGAGGAATGGGCGAATGAGGGCGTAGGTTTGGAGATGGAGTTAACTGGGCATGTACGATTGGCGTGGTTTTCGAAATGAGGAGGTTCTGTCTGAAACACAGTATATTTTTTTTTCTGCTTTGTTTTCTCCACTATACAGGGGGAAGGCCACAAAAAAAGTCACTTTGCCTCATTGACTTTCGAGGCGCTATAAATTACACTTTATCAAGTTCTGATCGGACATTTTTACTACCATATTGAAGAGCATATTAAGTACTATCACGACACTCCGCCACAGCCTTCTGGACGAACGCCATCGAGAGATTCTGGCACGCGACCGCGATGTGGTACCTGAGATCAGCGGGGTAGTCGATTTCTCCGCCACCGTAGACCACCCTCTTGAAGTCCCCCGAACTAGGTAATTGAGTGGGTTCAGGTCAGGAGACATACTTCAATATTACATCTTCTTCAGGTACGAAACGCCCTTCCATTCGAAGTAGGCGGGAGTTTTTCCAAAACCCTTTGATTCCATGTGGTGGCACCCAAACCTGTAGCAGCACAAGGTCTCCAAGAAGGTACGGGCGACCACATGTAGGGAGGATATTCTTCTCGAGTTACTTGATGTAACCGCCAGCGTTCACCTTCAGTCGGGATTTACAAAGGAAAATATCGGTCTTCCCCATTCCAGGTACCCCGGTCCATACCATCAACTCGCGCCTCGGCGAATACGGTGAAGATGATGTCCTAGACCGTAGCGAAGTTGACGAAGCTGCTCGATGTGGGAGGTCTTGCAGATCAAGAGTACTGACCTCCAGGTAGCTATCTGTGGATGACTTCATTCAAGAAGTTTCGCAGCTGTTTGGAGGCGACGTGAATTCCAAAGGTGTTCTCCAGTCAGGCCGCGACTGGAGATGACTTCATATTTTGGCGTACATGAAGGCGATTGGCGGCAGCCTGCTCCAGCTTATAGAGGAAGATCTTGGGTATCTTCCACCTGGTACTCATATCCACTTCCCCTGTCTGGGCTGCGAAAACTTCGTTGATATGTGGCTCGGCCGAAATGACTTTTTTGCCCCCCCCCCTGTATAGTTACATAGAACCTCGTCACCTATATGCAGACTTCTAATCCACAACCTGTGATGGCGAGTAATCGTGGGCTTTGCCCTTTAATGTTTTCATGCGTACTTACTTCTTCTTCTTCGTCGTCGCTGAACAAATGTAGCTGTAACAACAGCCGCGACCATGAGCAGAATTATAAGAATAGCACCTGCGACCAATACTATTATTCTGAAAATACACAGCTGCTGTAGATTTTAAGCATTTCAGGAGTTCAGCGCTGCTTACATCAAGGCTTCACCTCCTCGGTTCCTTGAATGTCGTCGTCTCCCTATCAAATCACTGTCGCCAGAAGCGTGCCTGAACAAGTCACCATTTCATTACAATACTTCTTTTACAATCTTGAGAAAAAAAAATCACAGCACAATAGCCTTCTGCGAATCTGCTTCATTTGTGGAGACCAGGCCGTACGGCTGCTGCGGAAGAATGTTGTTTCAAATATTTGTTCTTTTCCCTAGAAAGGGGAAGAACAACCCGCGATTGCAACCCGTAATGACAGAGTCAATTACGAGTAGAGAAAAAGTATGAGAAATTGTTCTTAGTTAGGCTCATAGTGCAGTTAATAACTGGACGAGTATGAGATGGTCTGGATCAACTACAATATGCAAAAGGCAGCATACAGACAGAAACGCAGGAGGGAGACCAGAAAACGGCGGCCGAGATTGCGCAACAACTTTACCAAGGAGACGCGAGTAACGTATGCGGGCCATAGGAATACATATTCGGTACCTAGGGGCTTAGTATTCAGGCCTACCGCGCGTTGCTGTCAAGCTCATTCTCTTACTATTCGTTCTCATCAGTAATCGAAAGTTTATAAGTAAAAAAAAAGCTATTTTAAAAAAACTATTGAGTGCATAAAGTGCCACATTATCCAGGTTTTCGGATCTCCTCGAATTTTCCTGAGTTTCCTGTTTCAGGCAAACTACATACCCACCCCCCCCCGGCTCGTCGATCCACGTCACATATAGTAGGAAAGTGGCATGAATCATCTCTAGTGCTATCACCAAGTGATGACTGAAGGAAAAGTTCGCTTACTGAGACTTTGATACTTGGCAGTGCAGTGGACATAGATGTCGTGAGAGTGTTCCCTTATCTTTTCTTATCAACTTGATAAAATTGCTTGTCACCCGTCATCAATGTCGCTATCCACCAAAACTCCATAATTTCGTGGATAGAGGCTCCAGCATCTTGACTGAACAACAATTCCAACGTTCTCTAACAGCACTATCAGCTGTTAGCCTCCGTCGCCATCCCCACCTTCCCACTTATAGTACTTTCTGAAATCAACGCCTAACTGAGGCTGTGTCCCGCGTTATGAGTATATTGACCTTCCCACTCGAACTCCCCTTATCAAAACTTATCAGCAGCTGCAGTTTTTGTCAGATACCAATAATATTCCTGTGCCATAGCCTATACCATACCTTGGAACAAACGCCCTACCGTTCCAGTCGGATCGCCGGGGTCTGCCTCATTCCCTTGCACATGCTCAAGTCCTACTGAGCACGTGCAGGGTAAGGAAGCACAGGGAGCGGGGGGCCTCCCCGGCTCCACCCACCCTGCCCCGCACGAGCACACGTCCAGCTGCCACGCCAGCAGCTCGTGCAATGGCTCGGAGTGTACCGAATGGTTGTCTTATATAGCGCTGTTATCACAATCAAAACATTGGATTGATACATCCGCACCAATCGGTTACCGGTTTGCCTAGCGGGCGTTTTCTCTTCCCGCAAACTCAAGCCCGTGATGAAGCCCTTTTGTGGATGGACAGACAGGGATATATACATGCATACATACTTACTTACAAACATGTAGGTTGGAAGGAAAGTCTTGACACTGTTTTGACTTTTTTCTCTTTTTATTCTCTAACTCAGTATACAGTGGTAATTAGTCAACAATATACTCGTCATAGTTAGCCATTACGGTGCTCCACCCAATGAACAGGTAAGCATTCCCCTCCTCCGAGAACTGAGAAGACTGCGAGTAGAGAAAGTCAGCGCCCCCTCGACTGATGTCATTGCTGAAAGTTTTCTTAGCTATGAAAGCGTTAAGGAGGCGGAGCAGGTAGCAGTCGTAGGGAATACGTCAGGAGAATATTACGAGCGTTGACTGGTCTTCCAGCCTTGCTCCTAAATTATTTGGTAGGTCTTCATAGCAGGTATGGGGTCTCGTGTACTACGAACGAGTGACCCGCTACTTTAGGCCCGTCATTTTCGGCTACTATCATCTATTACTACCCAGTTTTGCGAAAACAGCCGGATCTTGATCGACTTTTTTCTACGGGGGTGGATTTGGCTGAAAGTTGGGTTCTAGGGGTAATTCGACCTCCTGAACACGAATATCACATCCACTTGGCCTGAAATTGCCTGGCGCCCGCGCCATAGGCGCCAGTGATTTGGGGCATTTTGGCGCCGGCGCCTGTGGTGCGGGCGCCAGGCGTTTTCGAGAGGAGCGGATGTGATATTCGTGTGTTCAGGAGGTCGAATTACCCCTAGAACCCAACTTTCAGCCAAATCCACCTCCGTAGAAAAAAGCCGATCAAAATCCGGCCCGCTTTCCGGAAATCTGGGGTAGTAAGAGTTGAAGTTTTGCCCAGTTGCCCATTTTTCTTCAACAGCTTTCACTCGTTTCGCGAGTTGAGCGACACAAGTTATGGCGGTGATCGTGTGTTCTTAGAGCAGCTATTTCCGCAGCATCCCTCTCGCGTCCCAGGAGCAGCACAGGAGAACCTTCTCGGAATACATGCCCGGTTTGGACTGCTGGAGAGGATCTTCTCTGTGAGAGAGACACACGGTACTGTGTGGGTTGGAATCATAGAGGACCCATCTCTCATCCCTACTAAGCAGTCAAATGGAGACTCCTTCTGACGGAGCGGAGAAGGGGACTGATCAAGGGGTACCCGGGTGCACAGCGTGCCATCGTCAAGGTATATGTGATCCATCAAGCCACTACTTTTTGGTAGTCAGGGGCTTACAGGCGGTGCACGACTGTCAATTAGGTACATCCGAGTCTAAGACGGCTGGTGATAGCCTCAGGATCCCCTTTGTCTGCTTCAAAAATGGTGGAGTCTTCCACTTCGTGGGGCCGTCCCAACCGAGGTTTGTCTTCAAGGGTTATGTCTCCTTTCGCAAAGCGAGCGAACCAGAGGTTGACAGTAAATCATGTGGTATGGTGTTCCTCCGCCACTGCACTGCTGATGTTGCGGACAGCTGCCGCTGCCCCAGTGCCGCGGGGCCACGGGTGACGGATTATTGGTACGACCAGCCTAATTTAGAGGTAGCTGGCACCCGGCAGCAGACAGCCTTAATGAGGTGCGAAGACTTGGTGTCTATCTGCGAGATGACCTCATTAACGAGAGGAGGCTTAGAGGTCATCCTGTCACCCACATTCCTTCACAACGAAAGCAGAAAGATCAATAAATCGAGGAAAGCAACCAGTAAAATGCAGATTCTCTTGGAAAAAAATGTTGTGGAAGAAAATATTGGTATTGTACACTTCAAATGCATTAGTTACAGTGAGTAACCAGGAAAGTATGGGACCTCTGGTATTCAGGATTTTCATTTTCAAATACCACTAAATAGCGTCTGAAAGTCGGAAAATGAACATTACACTAAAAGGGTTCAGCCCACCGAAACAAATACACTTATTTGTTTTCAACAAACTCTTCACTTCTGCAAATTGCTAATATGCTGCTGCCCTCATTACGGCGAATTCGTAGAGGGGTGACCTTCTCACACCTCTTTGAAGATGACCGACTATTACCTCCATGAACTTCAAAGACCTCTAGTCAAACACAACACCTCTGTGAGAGGTCATTTACTGGTATATGAAGCTAACATGATATGTGTTCTCACGCAACTAATAAAGTTGTATTCGGCGTTGTATTTATCGCATCTTCAGCCCTCTGTTCGACGTAATATGTCTTCTCCTGGGTTCTACACCTACCTGGACATCACTACACCCCCTTCATCTTCGACTGGAATGTTCGCCCCTTCACCTTTGTATGTATCCCCACCTCACGTGCACCCCTCTGCACCTCTCACATCTTCGCACTACACTGACCAGTTTTCATCCTTTGATCTCTCCCTTGCACCAACACCTTCACACAGTCAGACTCTGTCTAACGCTCTCCCCTTTGCACCAGCACCGTATTACGTGAGTGATACCCCCCTCCCTCCTACACATTCCCTTTCGCCAGGTACCCAGCAGACGTCGCAACTACGGCAGTTTAAAGGAGAACGTCAGGTAAGCAAACAAGGAAGACATAGTGTTCTTATATACAGAATTCCAGGGACACAATATGCCTATACGTTTGCGAAGCACCGCTCAAATAAGAACGAAGACGTTTATCGCTGCGTGCAGTGTAGAAAGGAGAGTAGAAATCGTGGTGAGGATGTTCTGGGAGACACTATCAAGGTGGATTTTGGAAAAAAACATTTCTATCATACTTCCAGCAAACTTTAAGCATCCCTCGTTCAGGTGGTCGGTGATGAATTCCTGACAGATCCATGTGGTCTCTTCCATGACTGTCTCCCCGAGAGGTACTCGACAGAGAGAGGGACTAGAGCGTTTTTCGAGGTTAGCCTTCGTCAGCCTAGAATTACTAGCTTGGCTGGAAGTGATGCACTTTTAGGAGCTTCAGAGCGTTAGGCAAGACTCGGCATATGCTACAAAAAAGCCTGTCCAGATATATTTTGATCTAATAAGTAAATCTCGAGATGCAGATGATGGTACTGAGTCATTATGTTACGGTTTTCTCCCTAAGCTAAATGTTCGTGTTGCAGAAGATATGGAGGACGCTATCAGGGCAGCCATCAGGAAATCTGGCTATCAGCTATCAGGCGCGGAGACGGCAGATATCACAGAATTTGAACAAGTGGGTGGATCGGTCGGTGACAATGGAAAATGTCCCACACGAATTTCGGACTCTTCAAGATGGGTCGCAGTTTCTCCAATTTCACGAACCGAGATTCCATATATACTATTCTGTGCGAACCATCGAGGTATCGTTCACATTTATAGCAGTCCAGTAATTCTGAACAGATAAGATAATTTCAGATGGCTCTTGAAAATGGGCTTTATGCAATCGTCGCGGATGGTGTGCACTCACTGCACCCGAAGAGCCTGGGATACCAAGCACAACTGTATTGTGTGCATGGAGTTTGTAGCCGAGAAGTGGACCTTCCGCTGATGTTCTGCATCACGGAAAAGAAGACGCGTCGGGTTTATAAGAAGATTTTTGAGCACTTGAAAGCGAATCTGCGAGGGGAAACCCCTCGACGCATAGTGCTCGACTTCGAAAAGGCAGCTATTCATGCTGCCAAAATGGTCTTCCCTACCGCGTCTGTGGAATGCTGTGCATTTCATTTGGCCCAGGCCTGGAACCGAAAAAGGAACGCACTCACACTCAAGAAGTACATCCAAGGCCCCGAAAGAGATGCTCGCTTCGTAAAGTGGTGGGAAACGTTGAAAGGTTGCATCATTATTTTTCTGTAGTTGCTACGATTATGAGTACAGATATTCTTAGTATTACAGGAATCGTTTTTCTCCCACAAGGGCTACTGCGGGATGTACGAGCCCTGCACAATCCTCCAGTACCCAGCGACCACAGTGCCTATGCAGACTGCCAGGAGTTCCTAGATTATTTGAGGACTATCTGGATTGACGGACCATTTAAAGGACTGTGGTGCAAATGGGGTCTTGAGGAGTTGAGAACTACCAACTTGGCTGAGGCCTTTCACAGGTGAAGCTGTCAGTTGCCAAGTCTGCCTCTAAATGCAAAGTAAACAAAAATTTTTCAGGCGGGTCCAAGTGCTTGCATCGGTCCACCACCCACCATTGAGCATCTTGATCGATATTTTGAAGAAGCTCAATTATGAGGCTAAAGCTGCTCTCACGCGCCTCAAAGAGGTAAGCATCCCGGGAGCGTAAAGCAAATTTTTATCGTTAGTTTCCTGTGAGTTCTGTTGCAGAATCCTGACGACGCTAGAGCATTACGAAGGAAGCACATGGAGAGGAAGGCAAAGATTTCCGAGGAAATGGCAGAGTAAGGAAATTTTTGAATGCAGTTCTGTTTACATGGCTATGGTTTCAATTTTCCAGATTCAATATCATATACCAACGAGGACCTTCTCAAGACGAAATAGAATTGTACTGCAGGAGAATGTCACATTATGTGACTGACAAACCTAATTAACAGCACTTGAGTTTTTGTTTTACCCTGTTTATAAATGATGAACGAATAAGTATATTTTTCTATGGAAGGCTATTTCAATAAATATTTCATTAATATTATTTCTAAAATTATTATCTTTCTGCTTTCGTTGTGAAGAAATGTGGATGACAGGATGACCTCTGAGTCCTCTCTCCTTAATGAGGTCGCTTCGCAGATAGACACCAAGTCTTCGCACCTCATTAAAGCTGTCTGCTGCCAGGTGCCAGCTACCTCTAAATTAGGCTGGTCGTACCAATAATGGCTAACCCCGGGGCCACTGATAGAAAATGATGACCCGGAGATGGTCCTGTGAAACTGACATCGTAATTAAACCCAGGGAAGAGCAGGCGCCCTCACACGCCTTGCAGGAAAGCTCCCAGAGTGTCCTACAAGCATAGCATGTTACGTCATGTACGAGCATCGAGAATCAAAAACTGTAAGCTTTTCAAAAAACACTGACAGGACTTTCCTTCCAACCTAATACAAGCGGACAAAAGTTACTGGTTTATAGAATGTGAGGATACCAGTCGGATCGCCCGGCTGACGCCGAGCTCTCCTCCTTCTCTTTAGCTCGGCTTCGCCGAGCTGGCCTGGCTTCGCCAGGCGCGCATAATGGAAACGGAACTCTTTCAATCACTGGGCTGCTCATACGGCGCTGTAGTGGTCGAATCATAACAGATAGAGCAACCCTGCGGATCCTGCACTCCTTAGCAAACGCTTATACTTGCGGTCCGCGCCATAACGCCCATACAATACATAGACCTAATATACAGGGGGGGGGGCAAGAAAGTCACTTTCTTCATTGACTTTCGAGGCGCTATAAGTTACACTTTATTAAGTTCCGATAGGATACTTTATCAAGTTTCCACCACCATATTGGAAGAGCATATAAATACTATCATGACACTCCGCCACAGCCTTCTGGACGAGCGCCATCGAGAGATTCTGGCGCGATGTGGTGCCTGAGATCAGCGAGATAGTCGATTTTTCCGTTACTTGAGAGTACTAGTCTCCAGGTAGCTATCCATGGGTGACTCCAGCTAGAAGTTTCGCAGCTGTTTGGAGGTGACATGAATTCCAAAGGTCTTCTCCAGTCAGGCTGCGACTGGAGATGACTTCATTTGGTGTAAGGTGATGGGCGAGAGCCAGCTCCTGCTTATAGAGGAACATCTTGGGTATCTTCCGCCCTGGTACTCGTATCCACCTCTTCTCAAAGGATGAGTTCTACCTGACCCTGGACGGTTCCGGAAGAGGACTACCTCACCATAGCTGGGGATCTGAATGGCCATGTGGGAAGTGACAGAAGGGGTCTAGAAAGGGTGCACGGAGGTCAAGGAATAGGGGCAAAGAACGCTGAGGGAGAACGGATCCTTGACCTAGCCACAGCCCACGACTTAGCAATCTGTAGCACCTTCTTCGCGAAAAGGAGGACTCAGAAGATAACCTACAGCAGTGGAGGGAGACAAACGGAAATCGACCATGTCCTGGTCAGAAGATCGTCTCTCAAAACCGTCAAGGATATCAAGGTACTGCCTGGGGAAGAGCTGGGCCCTCAGCACAGGCCTCTCCTGGCAGACATCGCCATAGACCTCCCCAAGAAGACGAGGGTGAGAGCAGAATTCGGTGGTGGAAAATGCGCAAGGTAGAAAAGGATAGCCTCGGCCGAAGAATACTGGAGGCTGGGCTCCCAGACCCACATGGGCCAGTCCAGGACACCTGGACCACGCAGTCATCCTACAGTGTGCAAAGGAAGTCCTGGGAGAGACGCGAGGTGGTATCAGAGGAGACAAGGCAGCCTGGTTCTGGAACGAGGAAGTCCAGGGATCGTCAAGCAGAAGAAGGAAGCATATATACCATTTTCACTTTAAATTCACCCTTTTTCAAACCAAATTCGTCCTTTTTCAAACCAAATTCACCCCTTTTCAAACCAAATTCACCCTCACTTTTCATCAAGTTAACCACACTTATTAGGGCGGGCAACTCATCAACCAGATCACGCCAGACATCACGAGCCCCGCCCCGACGGCCACGCCCACTTGTCAGCGCGGACATAGATTCTCAAATCTTGTTTCATAACTTCTGCTTTTGCTGTTTCCCACAAACACTTTGACTGGAAACCACCGTGCATTCACACATGGCCGACTCCGCCCATTCTCTAAAGGGTTTGGCACTCTAGGCTGACCACGCCCACTGGCTTTTCGCGGAATTTCGATGTTTTTTCAAAATTTTTGCATTTTAGGGTTGCTGCGTGAAGCCCCGCCCACTGTGAGATGCTCCGCCCACTTTGAATAAGCCCCGCCCACTTTTCAAAAATGGTGCAAATCGGCAGTATAGAGCCTTGGCTTGCATGCTAGGGTATTGCTGATCATTCGG
>MU912738.1:12478-35532 GCA_036418165.1 Cooperia oncophora
AGCAGTTGATCGAATGATGGTCACCAGTAGTTCCAGGGCCAGTCTCTTGTCGATTGCTTGTCTTTGGACGGAACTTGCTTTGAGATACCAGGAAAACGGAGCAGTAACAAAATGGATGCGCAAGAAAGAGAGGCAGACGCAGGAGAATGTATCTGCAGCTGAATAGGTGTTAACATCAACTGAACTAACCCATGGATGCTTCACTTTTCGAAGTCAGGTCAAAATGCCAGATTTAGCTAGAAACCTCTGCCTAGGCGTAGCTCGCCCCGATAAACACGAATATGGCACTCGCTCAGCGCGAAAACGCCTGCACTCCGCGCCAAGGGCACCTGTACATCTCTTAGATCGTGGCACTAAAACGCGGTGGAAAAAGCTCCATAACTCCGTTCAGAGAATCGTTCTGCAAATTTCATAGGCGGATTCAAGATCAGCGTCCAAAACCACGTCTGGTGAGCCTTACATTTCATTAAAAATGGCCACTTCGATCTGACGACCTTCCCTAGTTAGTAATTTCAGGGGTAGACACGAATATAGCACTATCGAGTTTGGAAATCCAGAAAGGCTAGGCAATAAACACGGGAAAAGGCGAGGAAGCAGTTGCAGATCAGTATTTGAGGATTATCACCTTCTAAGGAATTTATATAGCATTTTCGCTTAGGTGAGAAGGAACCTTAGAGTGGATTGTCCCATTCCTTTGTGAAAAATGATACTTTTGAATGCCCTGGATGCTATGCATAACCTGAAAGTTCCCCGGTTATTCTACTAGCGCCCCACCATAGGCATGGAGAAGATTAGCAGTAAAAGCCATGCTGTGAGACAAAACTTTCGAGTGGGTATATGTATTTCACCTTCCTATAATATATGAGATCAACCGATTTCCCTCCTGAAATATGCTGGAGAAACTTAAAGGACTGTTCCAAACATTTTCACGGCGAAGATGGTGCTAAAGAGCAGCGTGCCGCGTAGTCCCTCCCCCATATACGTTGACACCCAATATTGCGATTTAGTGACGCCTCTGTTTTCCAGTGACTCCGTCTCCGGACTCCGCCTACAATGTCCGCCTTTCAGGGAAGAACGAAGCTGCAGGACGAAAACGCATGAAAATCACCATTTGCACGGTCGTAGAGTTCTTAGGCTGCGTTATTACTTTGCGACAGCGTAGCGTAACGTTTTCAGCGTTTCACTAGCATTTCGCTGGCGTTTGCCAGCGGCTAGAGGGTGTAGAAGAGTAGGAGAGTATTTTGTACTCTCCTACAAAATACACTCCTACTCTTCTACACTCTCTAGCCCCGCCGCTGCAAGCGCTAGCGAAACGCTAGTGCGCTCGTGAAACGCTGGGAGCGCTAGATCGATAGCTATGCTTCCCGTGCCCTCGCTACGCTAGCGTACGCTGGTGACGCTGGGAACGCTAGATCGATATCTATCCTTTCCCCGACACTGCCGCTGGCGTACGCTGGAAGCGCTACGCTACGCTGCCGCAAAGTATAAACGCAGCCTTATCGGGGAATCAGAATGAGGAATGGGCGAATGAGGGCGTAGGTTTGGAGATGGAGTTAACTGGGCATGTACGATTGGCGTGGTTTTCGAAATGAGGAGGTTCTGTCTGAAACACAGTATATTTTTTTTTCTGCTTTGTTTTCTCCACTATACAGGGGGAAGGCCACAAAAAAAGTCACTTTGCCTCATTGACTTTCGAGGCGCTATAAATTACACTTTATCAAGTTCTGATCGGACATTTTTACTACCATATTGAAGAGCATATTAAGTACTATCACGACACTCCGCCACAGCCTTCTGGACGAACGCCATCGAGAGATTCTGGCACGCGACCGCGATGTGGTACCTGAGATCAGCGGGGTAGTCGATTTCTCCGCCACCGTAGACCACCCTCTTGAAGTCCCCCGAACTAGGTAATTGAGTGGGTTCAGGTCAGGAGACATACTTCAATATTACATCTTCTTCAGGTACGAAACGCCCTTCCATTCGAAGTAGGCGGGAGTTTTTCCAAAACCCTTTGATTCCATGTGGTGGCACCCAAACCTGTAGCAGCACAAGGTCTCCAAGAAGGTACGGGCGACCACATGTAGGGAGGATATTCTTCTCGAGTTACTTGATGTAACCGCCAGCGTTCACCTTCAGTCGGGATTTACAAAGGAAAATATCGGTCTTCCCCATTCCAGGTACCCCGGTCCATACCATCAACTCGCGCCTCGGCGAATACGGTGAAGATGATGTCCTAGACCGTAGCGAAGTTGACGAAGCTGCTCGATGTGGGAGGTCTTGCAGATCAAGAGTACTGACCTCCAGGTAGCTATCTGTGGATGACTTCATTCAAGAAGTTTCGCAGCTGTTTGGAGGCGACGTGAATTCCAAAGGTGTTCTCCAGTCAGGCCGCGACTGGAGATGACTTCATATTTTGGCGTACATGAAGGCGATTGGCGGCAGCCTGCTCCAGCTTATAGAGGAAGATCTTGGGTATCTTCCACCTGGTACTCATATCCACTTCCCCTGTCTGGGCTGCGAAAACTTCGTTGATATGTGGCTCGGCCGAAATGACTTTTTTGCCCCCCCCCCTGTATAGTTACATAGAACCTCGTCACCTATATGCAGACTTCTAATCCACAACCTGTGATGGCGAGTAATCGTGGGCTTTGCCCTTTAATGTTTTCATGCGTACTTACTTCTTCTTCTTCGTCGTCGCTGAACAAATGTAGCTGTAACAACAGCCGCGACCATGAGCAGAATTATAAGAATAGCACCTGCGACCAATACTATTATTCTGAAAATACACAGCTGCTGTAGATTTTAAGCATTTCAGGAGTTCAGCGCTGCTTACATCAAGGCTTCACCTCCTCGGTTCCTTGAATGTCGTCGTCTCCCTATCAAATCACTGTCGCCAGAAGCGTGCCTGAACAAGTCACCATTTCATTACAATACTTCTTTTACAATCTTGAGAAAAAAAAATCACAGCACAATAGCCTTCTGCGAATCTGCTTCATTTGTGGAGACCAGGCCGTACGGCTGCTGCGGAAGAATGTTGTTTCAAATATTTGTTCTTTTCCCTAGAAAGGGGAAGAACAACCCGCGATTGCAACCCGTAATGACAGAGTCAATTACGAGTAGAGAAAAAGTATGAGAAATTGTTCTTAGTTAGGCTCATAGTGCAGTTAATAACTGGACGAGTATGAGATGGTCTGGATCAACTACAATATGCAAAAGGCAGCATACAGACAGAAACGCAGGAGGGAGACCAGAAAACGGCGGCCGAGATTGCGCAACAACTTTACCAAGGAGACGCGAGTAACGTATGCGGGCCATAGGAATACATATTCGGTACCTAGGGGCTTAGTATTCAGGCCTACCGCGCGTTGCTGTCAAGCTCATTCTCTTACTATTCGTTCTCATCAGTAATCGAAAGTTTATAAGTAAAAAAAAAGCTATTTTAAAAAAACTATTGAGTGCATAAAGTGCCACATTATCCAGGTTTTCGGATCTCCTCGAATTTTCCTGAGTTTCCTGTTTCAGGCAAACTACATACCCACCCCCCCCCGGCTCGTCGATCCACGTCACATATAGTAGGAAAGTGGCATGAATCATCTCTAGTGCTATCACCAAGTGATGACTGAAGGAAAAGTTCGCTTACTGAGACTTTGATACTTGGCAGTGCAGTGGACATAGATGTCGTGAGAGTGTTCCCTTATCTTTTCTTATCAACTTGATAAAATTGCTTGTCACCCGTCATCAATGTCGCTATCCACCAAAACTCCATAATTTCGTGGATAGAGGCTCCAGCATCTTGACTGAACAACAATTCCAACGTTCTCTAACAGCACTATCAGCTGTTAGCCTCCGTCGCCATCCCCACCTTCCCACTTATAGTACTTTCTGAAATCAACGCCTAACTGAGGCTGTGTCCCGCGTTATGAGTATATTGACCTTCCCACTCGAACTCCCCTTATCAAAACTTATCAGCAGCTGCAGTTTTTGTCAGATACCAATAATATTCCTGTGCCATAGCCTATACCATACCTTGGAACAAACGCCCTACCGTTCCAGTCGGATCGCCGGGGTCTGCCTCATTCCCTTGCACATGCTCAAGTCCTACTGAGCACGTGCAGGGTAAGGAAGCACAGGGAGCGGGGGGCCTCCCCGGCTCCACCCACCCTGCCCCGCACGAGCACACGTCCAGCTGCCACGCCAGCAGCTCGTGCAATGGCTCGGAGTGTACCGAATGGTTGTCTTATATAGCGCTGTTATCACAATCAAAACATTGGATTGATACATCCGCACCAATCGGTTACCGGTTTGCCTAGCGGGCGTTTTCTCTTCCCGCAAACTCAAGCCCGTGATGAAGCCCTTTTGTGGATGGACAGACAGGGATATATACATGCATACATACTTACTTACAAACATGTAGGTTGGAAGGAAAGTCTTGACACTGTTTTGACTTTTTTCTCTTTTTATTCTCTAACTCAGTATACAGTGGTAATTAGTCAACAATATACTCGTCATAGTTAGCCATTACGGTGCTCCACCCAATGAACAGGTAAGCATTCCCCTCCTCCGAGAACTGAGAAGACTGCGAGTAGAGAAAGTCAGCGCCCCCTCGACTGATGTCATTGCTGAAAGTTTTCTTAGCTATGAAAGCGTTAAGGAGGCGGAGCAGGTAGCAGTCGTAGGGAATACGTCAGGAGAATATTACGAGCGTTGACTGGTCTTCCAGCCTTGCTCCTAAATTATTTGGTAGGTCTTCATAGCAGGTATGGGGTCTCGTGTACTACGAACGAGTGACCCGCTACTTTAGGCCCGTCATTTTCGGCTACTATCATCTATTACTACCCAGTTTTGCGAAAACAGCCGGATCTTGATCGACTTTTTTCTACGGGGGTGGATTTGGCTGAAAGTTGGGTTCTAGGGGTAATTCGACCTCCTGAACACGAATATCACATCCACTTGGCCTGAAATTGCCTGGCGCCCGCGCCATAGGCGCCAGTGATTTGGGGCATTTTGGCGCCGGCGCCTGTGGTGCGGGCGCCAGGCGTTTTCGAGAGGAGCGGATGTGATATTCGTGTGTTCAGGAGGTCGAATTACCCCTAGAACCCAACTTTCAGCCAAATCCACCTCCGTAGAAAAAAGCCGATCAAAATCCGGCCCGCTTTCCGGAAATCTGGGGTAGTAAGAGTTGAAGTTTTGCCCAGTTGCCCATTTTTCTTCAACAGCTTTCACTCGTTTCGCGAGTTGAGCGACACAAGTTATGGCGGTGATCGTGTGTTCTTAGAGCAGCTATTTCCGCAGCATCCCTCTCGCGTCCCAGGAGCAGCACAGGAGAACCTTCTCGGAATACATGCCCGGTTTGGACTGCTGGAGAGGATCTTCTCTGTGAGAGAGACACACGGTACTGTGTGGGTTGGAATCATAGAGGACCCATCTCTCATCCCTACTAAGCAGTCAAATGGAGACTCCTTCTGACGGAGCGGAGAAGGGGACTGATCAAGGGGTACCCGGGTGCACAGCGTGCCATCGTCAAGGTATATGTGATCCATCAAGCCACTACTTTTTGGTAGTCAGGGGCTTACAGGCGGTGCACGACTGTCAATTAGGTACATCCGAGTCTAAGACGGCTGGTGATAGCCTCAGGATCCCCTTTGTCTGCTTCAAAAATGGTGGAGTCTTCCACTTCGTGGGGCCGTCCCAACCGAGGTTTGTCTTCAAGGGTTATGTCTCCTTTCGCAAAGCGAGCGAACCAGAGGTTGACAGTAAATCATGTGGTATGGTGTTCCTCCGCCACTGCACTGCTGATGTTGCGGACAGCTGCCGCTGCCCCAGTGCCGCGGGGCCACGGGTGACGGATTATTGGTACGACCAGCCTAATTTAGAGGTAGCTGGCACCCGGCAGCAGACAGCCTTAATGAGGTGCGAAGACTTGGTGTCTATCTGCGAGATGACCTCATTAACGAGAGGAGGCTTAGAGGTCATCCTGTCACCCACATTCCTTCACAACGAAAGCAGAAAGATCAATAAATCGAGGAAAGCAACCAGTAAAATGCAGATTCTCTTGGAAAAAAATGTTGTGGAAGAAAATATTGGTATTGTACACTTCAAATGCATTAGTTACAGTGAGTAACCAGGAAAGTATGGGACCTCTGGTATTCAGGATTTTCATTTTCAAATACCACTAAATAGCGTCTGAAAGTCGGAAAATGAACATTACACTAAAAGGGTTCAGCCCACCGAAACAAATACACTTATTTGTTTTCAACAAACTCTTCACTTCTGCAAATTGCTAATATGCTGCTGCCCTCATTACGGCGAATTCGTAGAGGGGTGACCTTCTCACACCTCTTTGAAGATGACCGACTATTACCTCCATGAACTTCAAAGACCTCTAGTCAAACACAACACCTCTGTGAGAGGTCATTTACTGGTATATGAAGCTAACATGATATGTGTTCTCACGCAACTAATAAAGTTGTATTCGGCGTTGTATTTATCGCATCTTCAGCCCTCTGTTCGACGTAATATGTCTTCTCCTGGGTTCTACACCTACCTGGACATCACTACACCCCCTTCATCTTCGACTGGAATGTTCGCCCCTTCACCTTTGTATGTATCCCCACCTCACGTGCACCCCTCTGCACCTCTCACATCTTCGCACTACACTGACCAGTTTTCATCCTTTGATCTCTCCCTTGCACCAACACCTTCACACAGTCAGACTCTGTCTAACGCTCTCCCCTTTGCACCAGCACCGTATTACGTGAGTGATACCCCCCTCCCTCCTACACATTCCCTTTCGCCAGGTACCCAGCAGACGTCGCAACTACGGCAGTTTAAAGGAGAACGTCAGGTAAGCAAACAAGGAAGACATAGTGTTCTTATATACAGAATTCCAGGGACACAATATGCCTATACGTTTGCGAAGCACCGCTCAAATAAGAACGAAGACGTTTATCGCTGCGTGCAGTGTAGAAAGGAGAGTAGAAATCGTGGTGAGGATGTTCTGGGAGACACTATCAAGGTGGATTTTGGAAAAAAACATTTCTATCATACTTCCAGCAAACTTTAAGCATCCCTCGTTCAGGTGGTCGGTGATGAATTCCTGACAGATCCATGTGGTCTCTTCCATGACTGTCTCCCCGAGAGGTACTCGACAGAGAGAGGGACTAGAGCGTTTTTCGAGGTTAGCCTTCGTCAGCCTAGAATTACTAGCTTGGCTGGAAGTGATGCACTTTTAGGAGCTTCAGAGCGTTAGGCAAGACTCGGCATATGCTACAAAAAAGCCTGTCCAGATATATTTTGATCTAATAAGTAAATCTCGAGATGCAGATGATGGTACTGAGTCATTATGTTACGGTTTTCTCCCTAAGCTAAATGTTCGTGTTGCAGAAGATATGGAGGACGCTATCAGGGCAGCCATCAGGAAATCTGGCTATCAGGCGCGGAGACGGCAGATATCACAGAATTTGAACAAGTGGGTGGATCGGTCGGTGACAATGGAAAATGTCCCACGCGAATTTCGGACTCTTCAAGATGGGTCGCAGTTTCTCCAATTTCACGAACCGAGATTCCATATATACTATTCTGTGCGAACCATCGAGGTATCGTTCACATTCATAGCAGTCCAGTTATTCTGAACAGATAAGATAATTTCAGATGGCTCTCGAAAACGGGCTTTATGCAATCGTCGCGGATGGTGTGCACACACTGCACCCGAAGAGCCTGGGATACCAAGCACAACTGTATTGTGTGCACGGGGTTTGTAACCGAGAAGTGGACCTTCCGTTGATGTTCTGCATCACGGAAAAGAAGACGCGTCGGGTTTATAAGAAGATTTTTGAGCACTTGAAAGCGAATCTGCGAGGGGAAACCCCTCGACGCATAGTGCTCGACTTCGAAAAGGCAGCTATTCATGCTGCCAAAATGGTCTTCCCTACCGCGTCTGTGGAATGCTGTGCATTTCATTTGGCCCAGGCCTGGAGCCGAAAAAGGAACGCACTAACCCTCAAGAAGTACATCCAAGGCCCCGAAAGAGATGCCCGCTTCGTAAAGTGGTGGGAAACGTTGAAAGGTTGCATCATTATTTTTCTGTAGTTACTACGATTATGAGTACAGATGTTCTTGGTATTACAGGAATCGTTTTTCTCCCACAAGGGCTACTGCGGGATGTACGAGCCCTGCACAATCCTCCAGTACCCAGCGACCACAGTGCCTATGCAGACTGCCAGGAGTTCCTAGATTATTTGAGGACTACCTGGATTGACGGACCATTTAAAGGACTGTGGTGCAAATGGGGGGTCTGAGAGTTGAGGAACTACCAACCTGGCTGAGGCCTTTCACAGGTGAAGCTCAGTTGCCAAGTCTGCCTCTAAATGCAAAGTAAACAAAAATTTTTCAGGCGGGTCCAAGTGCTTGCATCGGTCCACCACCCACCATTGAGCATCTTGATCGATATTTTGAAGAAGCTCAATTATGAGGCTAAAGCTGCTCTCACGCGCCTCAAAGAGGTAAGCATCCCGGGAGCGTAAAGCAAATTTTTATCGTTAGTTTCCTGTGAGTTCTGTTGCAGAATCCTGACGACGCTAGAGCATTAAGAAGGAAGCACATGGAGAGGAAGGCAAAGATTTCCGAGGAAATGGCAGAGTAAGGAAATTTTTGAATGCAGTTCTGTTTACATGGCTATGGTTTCAATTTTCCAGATTCAATATCATATACCAACGAGGACCTTCTCAAGACGAAATAGAATTGTACTGCAGGAGAATGTCACATTATGTGACTGACAAACCTAATTAACAGCACTTGAGTTTTGTTTTACCCTGTTTATAAATGATGAACGAATAAGTATATTTTTCTATGGAAGGCTATTTCAATAAATATTTCATTAATATTATTTCTAAAATTATTATCTTTCTGCTTTCGTTGTGAAGAAATGTGGATGACAGGATGACCTCTGAGTCCTCTCTCCTTAATGAGGTCGCTTCGCAGATAGACACCAAGTCTTCGCACCTCATTAAGGCTGTCTGCTGCCGGGTGCCAGCTACCTCTAAATCAGGCTGGTCGTACCAATAATGGCTAACCCCGGGGCCACTGATAGAAAATGATGACCCGGAGATGGTCCTGGGAAACTGATCAGTCGTAATTAAAGTCCACGAAGAACAGGGCGCCTCACACGCCTGAGCGAAGGACTCCCAGAGTGTCCTACAAGCATTTACCATGCATAGCTTCATGTACGGAGCCATCGACGCAATCATAAACTTGTTAAAGCCTTTTTCAAAAACACTGACAGACTTTTCCTTCCAACCTAATACAAGCGGACAAAAGTTACTGATTTATAGAATGTGAGGATACCGGTCGGATCGCCCGGCTGACGCCGAGCTCTCCCCTTCTCTCTTTGCTCGGCTTTCGCCGAGCTGGTCTGGCTTCGCCAGGCGCGCAAAATGGATAAACGGAACTCTTTCAATCGCTGGGCTGCTCATACGGCGCTGTAGTGGTCGAATCATAACAGATAGAGCAACCCTGCGGATCCTGCACTCCTCAGCAAACGCTTATAGTTACCGTCCGCGCCATAACGCCCACACAATACATAGACCTAATATACAGGGGGGGGGGGCAAGAAAGTCACTTTCTTCATTGACTTTCGAGGCGCTATAAGTTACACTTTATTAAGTTCCGATAGGATACTTTATCAAGTTTCCACCACCATATTGGAGAGCATACTATATAAACTATAATGACACTCCGCCACAGCCTTCTGGACGAGCGCCATCCAAAGATTCAGGCGCGATGTGGTGCCTGAGATCAGCGAGATAGTCGATTTTTCCGTTACTTGAGAGTACTAGTCTCCAGGTAGCTATCCATGGGTGATTCCAGCTAGAAGTTTCGCAACTGTTTTGAGGTGACATGAACTCCAAAGGTCTTCTCCAGTCAGGCTGCGACTGGGGATGACTTCTTTTGGTGTACAGGTGATGGGCGAGAGGCAGCGCCTACTTATAGAGGAACATCTTAGGTATCTTCCACCCTGGTACTCGTATCCACCTCTTCTCAAAGGATGAGTTCTACCTGACCCTGGACGAGGCCATAAGATCGGTTCCGGAAGAGGACTACCCCACCATAGCTGGGGATTGAATGGGGCCATGCTGAGAAGTGACAGAATGGGGTCTAGAAAGGGTGCACGGAGGTAAAGGAATAGGGGCAAAGAACGCTGAGAGAGAACGGATCCTTGACCTGGCCATAGCCCACGACTTAGCGATCTGTAGCACCTTCTTCGTGAAAAGGAGGACTCAGGTGATAACCTACAGCAGTGGAGGGAGACAAACGGAAATATACTATGTCCTGGTCAGAAGATCCCCTCTCAAAATCGTCAAGGATATCAAGGTACTGCCTGGGGAAGAGCTGGGACCTCAGCACACGCCTCGACCAGGCCTCTCCTGGCAGACATCGCCATAGACCTCCCAAGAAGACGAGAGTGAGAGCAGAATTCGGTGGTGGAAAATGCGTAAGGAAGAAAAGGGTAGCCTCGGCCGAAGAATAATGGAGGCTGGGCTCTCAGACCCACATGGGCCAGTCCAGGACACCTGGACCCACGCAGTCATCCTGCAGTGTGCAAAAGAAGTCCTTGGAGAGACGCGCGGTGGTATCAGAGGAGACAAGGCAGCCTGGTTCTAGAACGAGGAAGTCCAGCGGATCGTCAAGCAGAAGAGGGAAGCATATATACCATTTTCACTTTAAATTCACCCTTTTTCAAACCAAATTCGTCCTTTTTCAAACCAAATTCACCCCTTTTCAAACCAAATTCACCCTCACTTTTCATCAAGTTAACCACACTTATTAGGGCGGGCAACTCATCAACCAGATCACGCCAGACATCACGAGCCCCGCCCCGACGGCCACGCCCACTTGTCAGCGCGGACATAGATTCTCAAATCTTGTTTCATAACTTCTGCTTTTGCTGTTTCCCACAAACACTTTGACTGGAAACCACCGTGCATTCACACATCACACACGACTCCGCTCATTCTCTAAAGGGTTTGGCACTCTAGGCTGACCACGCCCACTGGCTTTTCGCGGAATTTCGATGTTTTTTCAAAATTTTTGCATTTTAGGGTTGCTGCGTGAAGCCCCGCCCACTATGAGATGCTCCGCCCACTTTGAAGAAGCCCCGCCCGCTCTTCAAAAATGATGCAAATCGGCAGTATAGAGCCTTGGCTTGCATGCGCTAGGTATGTGGCTGATCATTCGGAAATGAAAACTTTGCCGGATTTTTCTTGTTTCGAGTGACGTACGAGACCCTAGCATGCAAGCCAAGGCTCCATACTGCCGATTTGCACCTGTTTGAAAAGTGGGCGAGGCTTCTTCAAAGTGGGCGGAGCATCTCATAGAGGCGGGGCTTCACGCAGACCCTAAAATGCAAAAATTTTGAAAAAAAACATCGAAATTCCGCGAAAAGCCAGTGGGCGTGGTCAGCCTAGAGTGCCAAACCCTTTAGAGAATGGGCGGAGTCGACCATGTGTGAATGTACGGTGGTTTCCAGTCAAAGTGTTTGTGGGAAACAGCAAAAGCAGAAGTTATGAAACAAGATTTGAGAATCTATGTCCGCGCTGACAAGTGGGCGTGGCCGTCGGGGCGGGGCTCGCAGTTGTCTGGCGTGATCTGGTTGATGAGTTGCCCGCCCTAATATAGATGGTGCGTAAGTGAATGACAAAGTGAGGGTGAATTTTAGTTTCAAAAAGGGTTGCCGTGAATTTGGTTTGAAAAAGGACGAATTTGGTTTGAAAAAGGACGAATTTGGTTTGAAAAAGGACGAATTTGGTTTGAAAAAGGACGAATTTGCTTTCTGAAAAGTGCTTTTCTGGTGAATTTAAAGTTGAAAACGCAGCTACATATAACGCTGTGGCAAAAGACAAGTAGCAGAGACTTGGCTGTTTACCTACAAGAGCTGCAAGCAACTCGCTTAAGGCAGCCGCGTTTCGCGAACGCATAAAATACGGAAATGGAACGCCCTGTACGACAACCTGGAGGGCCCGGAAGGGGACAAGTTCGTCTTCCGCCTGGCTAAAGCTCGGCATCGCGCGGCTCAGGACGGTCGTAAAGACTGCGAAGAGCAGCAACGGGGCCATTCTCAGGAAACCAGCCGAAGTCAAAAAGAGGTGGGAAGAATACTTCGAGGGACTTCTGAACGAAGAATTCCCCGCAAGGACAGCCCACAGAGCGAGGCGACGGCAGGTCCCATCACGCCCTGGACGAAGGATGAAGTCCGCCGGGAGCTAGGGAGAATGAAAGTTGGGAAAGCAGTGGGTCCAGACGGGGTACCGATAGAGGCATGGAAGGCCCTGGGAGATGGGGTGAGTTGGCTCACAGACTTCCTAAACAACGTAACGGCTGAAGGAAGGATGCCAGATGCGTGGAGGAGCAGCACAATCGTCCCCATCTTCAACAGAAAGGGGACGCGACGGAGTGCTCCAACTACCGCGGCATCAAGTTGACTCCCCATACCATGAAGCTGTACGAGCGCCTGGTCAACACTAGGCTGAGGGAGCTTGTCCCTATCTCGCAGGAACAGTTCGGCTTCATGCCCGAGAGGTCCACCACCGATGCCATCTTCATCGCCAGACAGCTGATGGAGAAGTACCGAGAGAAGCGGCGACCCTGCTACCTAGCCTTCCTGGACCTTGAGAAGGCATTCGACCGCCTGCCAAGGCCTGTACTCTGGAGAGCGCTCAGAGAACGTAACGGAGCACCTCATCTCCATAGTGAAGGACATGTACGATGGGGCTAAAGCAGCTGTACGCACCCCGCACGGCTTGACGAAGGAGGTAAACATTACGGTTGGGGTACACCAAGGATCAGCCCTCAGCCCGTTCCTCTTCCTCCTGACTCTAGATGTCATGGCAAAAGAACTCATGGAGGGACCACTGAAAACCATCCTCTACGCTGACGACATCGCCCTGATAGCGGACAGCAGGGAGGAACTCCAGGACAAGGTGCAGCGGTGGCAGGATGTGCTCGCTGAGAATGGACTCCGGCTGAACGTAAAGAAGACCAAGTTCCTGAGCTCCGAAGAGTGTACCGAACCCATCGTAGACCGCCATGGCGAGAGCATCGAAAGGGTCGAGGACTTCCAGTACCTGGGGAGCGACCTAGCAGCTGATGGCAGCGTGGACCAGGCGGTGAAGGCCCGAATCAACGCAGCCTGGATGAAATGGAGGGAGTCCACTGGCATCCTGTGCGACCGGCGGTGCTCGAGAACGCTCAAGGGCAAGGTGTACCGGGCGGTGGTAAGGCCTACAATGCTCTACGGCAGTGAGTGCTGGCCCATCTGCAAGAACCATGGCAGCTCCACTCAGCTGAAATGAGGATGCTGAGATGGGCCTGCGGCTGGACACGACTCGAGAGTCAGAAACGAGGACGTCAGGGCGGTCACACAGACGGCTCCGATCCAGCTGAAGGCACGAGAGCAGCGACTGCGATGGTATGGGCACGTACTGAGAAGGCCTGAAGACCACCCAATAAGGAAGGCATTGGAATTCGAAGTAGAGGGCAAGCGACCACGAGGAGCCCCAAAGAAAAGATGGAGGGACGTCATCAAGAAGGACCTCACTGAAGTGAAAGCCACGGCAGAAGATGCAGTGGATCGGAACAAGTGGCGACGTCTAACAAGAACAGCGGACCCTGCGACGGCGCGGGACTAACGCTAGGGAGAAGAAGAAGAAGATGTGCTATGAGATCTATTAAGGAGGTGGCGGTCGCAATTTGAAGCAAAATAAGGAGGGGATCCAACAGCTGGCAGTGGGGACGTCCTGTCGGTGGTGAAATTCTCCGCGCGACACGCACTTTGACATCTACAAGCAATGTGGAGTTCTCCTTTTCAGTGCCGCTCATAACTCGGCAATTATGCCTCTTCCGGGTGTCAAAGACTCATCGACCAATTCAACCAATTCTGATGTCGCAACTGCGATCTTCCAATGATATGGTGCAGCCTTCTCACGGTTGAAAGTCTGCAGTAAGCAAGAGGGACCAGATGTTGGTAGATAATGACTGATGTTGAGCTTTTTTCAACCCATTGTCCTACATTTCAATAAAAAAATAACTGCCAGCGTTTGGCACATTTGGCGCATTCTACAAGAGTGCATGGCGAAGCCGGGCCGTGAAACAGAAGGAGGAGCACCCGGCGTCAGCCGGGTGATCCAACTGGTGTAAGGATATCCCAGAAATGGAATGGCGGCAGCTGCGCTCCTGGAGGGGTATTGCATATGAAGAGCAAAACAGTTGAAAACACCGCTCTGTCCGACACAAGATGTAACAGCATTCATCAAATGAAAATATCCCACGAGGAAGGCATCCTACACCATGCTTGGGTAAAGTACGCAGCCACACCCATTCCATGGCTGACCATATTTTATGGCGGACTCATGTACGGGACTCTGAGGCATCTTTAACGCTTGAGCATAGAGAGTCGAAAGTCTTTTCTTTATCCGCTTCAGATGTTGGAGATCGCATTTTGAGATCTTTTCCGTGGAAGATGACCCTATTCCCCCTTCACCTGTAGCCAAGTGATCCAAAGATTTCTTATAGTGTTGTCAAGCTTCGCAATGGAACTTGTCGCTGTAAAAGGCAATCCTCTCAGTCCTGTTTAGAATTGCTTTGAGCGCAGTGTTAGAGGATTTTATAAAACAAGTTCAGAAAACATCAAAATGACAACAGCAGGTACGCCATTGAATAATAGCATTCCGACCAATAAACTGGAATAATCTACACAAAGGCTCACCTATGACTCTCCATCGTTGAACCAAATCCACCTTCTGTACTCGCCGTTTGTGGGATAGATGCAGGTTCTGGTTGTGGAAGGAGAGGTGTACGTGGGGGTTTTGTTCTGGGAGACATGCGGGTGGTAGAATGGTTTTGCTACGGGAGATTTAGTGTGAAGTTTTGGGTTTTGAAGGCGAAGGGGTTTGAGGAGGAGCCGTTTTCGGAGTAGGTGGACGGTGAGGCTTCGTTTTTTTAGGAGTGGGCGGTTTGGGAGGCTTCGTTCCTTTGGGAGCATGTGTTCGGGGAGGTTTCGTATCTTTGGGAGCCGGTGCTGAAGGAGGCATTCGTTTTTTTGGGAGCATTTGTTAGGGGAGGTTTCGTTTTTTTGGGAGGCGGTGCTGGAGGAGGTTTCGTCTTTTTAGGAGCCGGTGCTGGAGGAGGTTTCGTTTTTTTAGAAGCCGGTGCTGTAGGAGCTTTCGTTCTTTTGGAAGCTGGTGCTGGAGGATGTTTCGTTCCCTTGTTAAGAGGTGTTGGGGAATGCTTATTCTTTTCAGGCTTTTTCGGCTTTCTAGGATGCTTCACTTTTGCATTATCCCTTTGCTTACGTGGAGCTGGATGCTCCGCCTTTCCATTTCCATGCTGTGGCTTCTGTTTTGCATTTTTATGGTCACCTGGTTTCTTCGTTTCAGAGTGACCAGCTTTACGAACACGAACCAACAGTGGAGCAACATTTGGAGAACGTCTTAATCCTGCAGCAAATCCGGACAAAGGAGAAATCATAGGAGGGCTCGGGAAAATGTTCATTTGTAGAGCAGAATCGGATTCAGGAGCGTGGTTTGCTCTCGAGTATTCTTTGACTGAACGGGATGCTGTCGGCGTTGGCAGGAAATGTTTTACTTCTGAAAGGAAATGAACTTTCCATTTCGGGAAGAGTGCGCGCACTTGTTGCTCGTCTCAACTTCTTTGAGGCTCCCTCGGGCAATCCCTGTTCTTGTGGAAGAATGTGTCCGCGAAGTCCTGAAAAATTTTTGAGCGACTCCCTTCAACCGTAAACGTGAAAGTGTGGGCGGGCGTTGTTATGCAAAAGAATCGGACCCTTTCTGTTGACAAGTGCTGGCTGCAGCTGACGCAATTTTCGGTACATTTCGTTGATTTCTTCACAGTAGGACTCTGCTGTGATGGTTTGAATAAAATAAAAAATAAAATAAAATATTGAAAATAAAAATAAAAAATAAAAATAAAATACTTAATCAATCAGGACCATGCAAGAAGCCTTCGTGGATTTCGTGAATTCTCGACCACCCAGTTTTTCTGTTGATAGGATTTATTGACAGGTGTCACATAAGCAGAAGTGTGCTGCTTCGAACGGTGCTTATGTCGAAGGAATCCGATGAGTATTAAGAAAGTTGTGATCGTTCAAAGTTAAACACCCGAAACGCTGAGAACTTTCAGGACAACCTAATATTAGTTTTGAGCATCCTACCGATGCCATCGCTCCACAATGCAAGTCGGCGCGACGCAATTTGAACGCCATCTTGATTTTGACTTGGACTCCGGTCGTGGAGCTTTTCTCGTCCACGTGACAGGCTAGCACGAAAAGAACTAGCAGATGCAGCACTTTCATATTGAAAGCAGACTGTGTACAAACTCTTCTCTCTGATCGACGATTCGCCTCAGATCTCATAGCTGCTTTGCGTACGGATTGACCGAGGAAGCAGCTTCTTCATCCAGTAGTTTCACGAGCCGCAGCTCCCTCAAGCTGAGTTCCTGCAGACATTCAAAGGTCACTTCGTCTTCGAAGCTGTGACTCCCGCTTCAGAGCACTGACGCCGTGGAAGACTGCCCGATAAGCGGGGGGCGTCGTCTTGCTGCAGCTCCTTTATTTGCTCTCAGCAGCTCCCTTGATCTCGTCAGAGTTGTAGAGGAAAGTGTACGAGAGAGCCTTCGAGGGCCAGTGCAGATGGTAGCGAACGCCATTCTCGTCCATATTTTAAAGGAAGAAGGATTGGGAGGCATAATGAGTGGCGCTTATAGGAAGAGTACCTTCTTAGGTATCATTACTCACCTTCCGGTCGATATATTACTCCTCACTGTATGGGCAGGCATTTTATGTTCATGGAAGTATTACACTTTCCTGCCGACCCAATGCTTAGTATAGAAGCGATTTCCACGGCAGCGATCCCAGTTCCGCTGAGCAATCCTGAATTATCGCTCCTACTTGCAAGAAACGTTAATTCTGAAGTGCTCTGCTCTCTCGCTTCGCCCCCTCGAGTCTGTCATGAACTATGGTGAGCGAGTTCATTTTCTGTCCCTGCGCAAGCCTTTCCGAGAAGTTCTGATGCGGTGAAAAGTTGGAAACATCGGAGGATACTGCTTCCTTACGAATCACATTAATCAACTAGTGTTTCGCCAACAGGGTGCAGCATCGTGATGTGCGAGATGGTGGTGTCAGTACGACCCCCCTGAAAGAGGGTCTGGGTACGGCCCCCTCTTTAGTAACCAAGTACGACCCCCCTCCTAGCGGGAAGACGCCCCATGTGTTTTCACTCAGCGATGCTGTACCCTGTTCGATGATGAGCCCTTGCTATCAGGCTTACATTATATATGCAGATACAAATTCGATCATGACTATAATCCGATGCAACATATGTTTCGTCAGTTCTGACGTCAATGACGAATTTTCATGCATCACATTGCCACTTGGATTAGATACGCAGGCTATCAGGTCAAAGGTCAGTTGCGGTGAGGAAGGGCATAAGCGCTGCAAAAGATGTCATGTGCGTAGCACGAGGGAGAGGAAAAACTCACCGACGGCGCGCACGCGGCACGTGCTGAGCCATGCGGAGCTATCGCGCGGCCACACGCCGGATAGTTACCACACTGCCATCATTATTACGCTCTGTTAATTAGTTCTTTGCCTAACTGTGTTCGCCATGAGCCAGTAGCCTCGAAGCGTACAGTGATAACCACAGTCGGTATTCACAGTAGTATAAGCCTTCCCCTGGAAGTGATTTCTATGCTTGAAACTTGCATCTCAGCTGTCTTTCATGTCCCCTTGCTATCAACCACTCATCATCCAATATTTCACGCCTTCCTTCCACATCCCGCTGTTGCTCAATATGCCCTAGTTTGTTGGTGGATGTGCCTGTCAGGGTATGAGTGTGCGGCAGTGCCAAACTCGTTCTCTGCCACTTGCTGAAGCGGTATGCGACAACAATTGGTAGAAAACGAATAATACGAATGATTCAGTTTTGTTACTTGCTCACTTCTGCAACCGGTGGAGAACGCCTTAGGCACCACTACGAACTCAACCAGCCTGACAAGTCCCTTCATCCCCAGAGAACTAGACTGTACTCATCGAAAGAGTGCCAGCACGTTCCTGCGTGGCTGGATTTCTCCATGATGCTAGGAGGCATTTGCATCAGGATCTGATTGATACAACATATTAGCGCTCAAGAAATACTACACTAGTTGAAGGGTCGCCACAACGTCACAGTGGTCTCTTTATTCACATATTCAGTCTTGACAGAGCTAATAAATCCGTCCCTTCTTCTTCATCTTAACGTTGTCCCGCTGGTGCGGAGTCCGTTTTCCGGATCGATGATCGCCTTTTTGCTCGGTCTAGTGCATCCTCTTTGTTCAGGTCGACGGTTTTCATGTCCGCGTTGATTGTGTCCTGCCAACGTTGTAGGTCTTCCTCTGAGCCGATGGCCATCCACTTTGAAAATGATGCGCCGTGGCAGCGACGGTGTGGGGTGCGGCGCGCACGACGTGTTCCATACCACTGAAGCCGTCGTTCTCGCATCCCCTCTGCAATTGACACCGGCGGACGACATCGTTACAAATGCAATCAAGGCGTGTAATACCCATTGTAAATCGCAGCATCCGCATCTCCATAGTGTTCAGTTGACGTTCTGCGCTTCTTGTGATCGGCCAGCATTCGGATCCGTACAGTGCAACCGGGCGGACCATTGTGCGATATATCTCTCGATTTGAGGCGAGTTGGCATGCGTCTGTCGCACAGCACTCCAGTGATCTCTTTCCATCGCGTCCACGACGCATTTATTCTCGCGTATCTCGTCATCCAGACCACCACCGCTTTGAAGGCGAGATCCTAGATATCTGAAGGAGATAGTCTTCGGTAAGTCTTCACCATTAACTTGGATGGTACCATCGCATGCGTTGGTTTCCAGATATTCTGTCTTCTTGATGTTGAGACGAAGACCATAACGGCTCAGACGATCGTTTCCACATCTGGCCCTGACGATGAAGTCATATTTCACTGCGATAAAGATATCATCAGCATTAAGCAGAGTCCACGGCGTTTCATTTTGCAGGTCAGGTGTGAGCGTGTCCATGACGAGAATGAAAAGCAATGGCGAGAGCGCTGATCCTTGATAAACTTACGTTTATTGGGAAGCTACTGTATTTGATAAGCCGGCTGCGCATCTGACTCGACTGGTGGTGTTTGTATATAACATCCGGATCCAGTTGATAAGAGCTTCAGGCACACTATGTTCACGAAGTGCGTACCAGATTAATTGATGAGGTACGCGGTCGTACGCTTTTTCAAGGTCCAGAAAGGCAACATGAAGTGGTTTTTGTCTCTCCCTATGTTTCTCCATGAGCAGACGAGCAGCAAAGATTGCGTCGGTTGTTCCAGAGCCTTTCACAAAGCCGCACTGGTTACTGGTCAGTGTCACCATATCGCGTAGTCGTCGGTCGAGGATTCGCTCGAAGATTCTTCATTATATGCGCTGACAGGCGGATAGGTCGGGAGTTAGTGCATTAAGCGGGATCTCCTTTGTTCTTGAATATTGGTGCTGTTATGCTCGTTGCCCAATCGCATCCTGCCTTGCCTGAAGTAACAACGGCATTGAGAAAGTGGCCATGGAATTCCGTTCTGACGCATTTCCTTCATTTTCCAAAACTCTGCAGGTATGTCGTCTGGTCCTGGCGCTTTACGGTTCTTCATGCTGCTTATAGCCTTGGCAACCTCTTCGGTTGTGATCCGAGGGACTGGACCAGCATGCCTTGTGCCTTCTGGAATTGGCGGGTGGGCGAATTCGACGTTGGAGATCTCGCTGAAGTGTTGCTGCCAACGGTTCAGTATCTCTCGTCTGCTGTGCAGTCGTTGTCCATTTGATCCTTGACGCACATATGATGTTCAACGTCTCTTGCGTCCCCGTCCTAGGCCAATCGGTATATGTTTTTCTCTCCTTCTCTGGTTTCTAGCTGTTCATACAAGTCTCGATAATGTTCTGCTTTGACTGCAGCTACAGCTTTCTTGGCTTCCTTTTTAGCTCTGGCATAAACTCTCCATTTTTCGGCAGTTTTCTCGGCGAGCCAGTTCTTGTACGCCACTTTCTTCTCCTTCACTTTCTGCTTAGTCTATAACCACGCTTGTTCGCTTGTTTATCGATACGATGGCGGTTTGGTTCGTGCTTCCTAACGTAGTTTTGGCCGCCGTTGTAACTGAGTCGCGGAAAGCTGACCACACTTCTTCGACAGAGCTCCCATCCAATAGGAGGGAGATCACAGCTACCGGCAATTGCAGCCGCTTGATCAGCTTGCCGTAGTCTCCACCATTTAATTTGATCCGGTCCCATAGACCTGCCGATTTCCTTGTTGCGCTTGGATATCTTCGTATCAGCCACGAGTAGCCTATGCTGTGGTGCCACATGGTCAGATGGGATGACCTTCGCATTGGTTATGCGAGGAAGGTCCCTTCTGCGTACTAGAATAAAGTCAATTTGACTCTCCTGTGCACCGCTGGCGTATGTGACTAGGTGGCTATCACGCTTCTTGAAGAAGGTGTTGCATATGGCAAGATCATTTGCCTCAGCAAAATCCAAGATGCGTCGGCCATCTTCATTCCGTATACCATATCCATTGTTTCCATGACAGCTATATCCACCCTGGGTACTGCCAACGTGGCCATTCAGGTCTCCACAGAGGAAGAGCAACTCATTTTCAGGAACCTCCGCAACGCACTCTTGTAGTTCTGTCCAGAATTGCTCTTTTTCCACATCGCTGCAACCACTTTGTGGGGCGTATGCCGAAAACACATGCAGACGACATGCCGCGACATTAATTATGGCAGAGATGAGCACCGCGTTTCTGAGATTCTGCTGCGCATTTCATCGCTGACAGCAATAATAGCCACACCTTTGCTGTTGGTTTCACCGTAGTAGCTTAGTTTGTACCCTTCTCCAATATCGCGCGATTTTTGTCCTTTCCATCGTGTCTCCTGTACGCATGCAATGTCCACTTTTCGTCGTTTCAGCATTTCCGCGAGTTCGGTGCTGCATCCTGTTAGAGTGCCTATGTTTAACGTGGCAATGCGCAATTGTCGGTTGGGCTTTCATCCGGGCCCTTTTCTTTAGCCGGTTCGGCCCTAGAACCGGTAGCTCTCGTTCATTTAACATGGTGCTCGGGCGAACCCATCCGCGCGTCGCCTCTGGGGTACGCCCTAGCATTATTTATTGAAGGACATCTCGATCCATAGTTGCGACTTTGAAGTTACAGCCGACCTGTCGCTCGGGTCTGACACTGTTGTCCGTGTTCTGCTCAGCACCACTCTTACGAGTGGGCAGTCTCCAGCGGCATAGCGAGGAGGAACGGACATCACCGCCTGAAAAATCCTGCCCTTATGGTCAGGTAAACCGTGTTCTGCGAGGTGCTGCTTGAACATGACTGATCAATGCATCCCATGTTCATTGAAACGTCGCTTCGCGGTGGTTCAGTCCATCTAGATGAGGAATGATGGTGCTGCGGTTATGCACAAGTTTCTGCCTCGAACCCTGCGCTTCACATCCGGATGCAGTCGCAGCTAATGGAGAGGGGACATTTACCTTTGCTGACTGGTCACCAAAGGTGAGATTGACTTCACTAAATTGTATCGCCTTCGACGGGACAGTTGCACCATCACCGTACTGTACGATCAGGAGTGCCTCGCCCCGATACAAAGTTCTTCCGACTTTTTGAATGGTACAATGGTATTGAATTATTTGTGACAGCTGAAGATCAGAGCAACGAGTGTAAATGAACTCTCAGCTGGTTGATTTGCAATGTGCATTCTATTTCCAACATAACTACTGAATGAGCGCACGTTCTGCGTTCATTTGATATCTTTGATTATGCCAGCAGGTGTGAATGATGTCCTACTTTCGCGACAAGGCATAGTTTTCGTTTCCAAAGGTATGGTGGTGGTACGGTTGTTTCGCTGCTAGCTCTTTCCATTCGAATGGTGGAAAAGATGTGATAGGGAAAACAAGAAAACACGAGTATGCGAGAGCTCATCCGACCACGCTCTTTCTTTTTATGCACGTGCAAAAGCGGTAGACCAGGGGCTCCAAATGAGCCATTTTGGTTCGGTTTTTTCTGCTTTCTTCAGTGCTACCTCCCATCTTGACATAAGCATTCGTGCCGTATAACTGGCCATTTCTTCAACGTTAAAGGCTTGAAGGTGTCCTAGCTGGAACAGAACAAATGGATGTATGAAATGGAAACTAGCAATGGTATTGCAGATGCGAAATCCATACTTTCATTCGACAGAAGCGGGAGAGAGGGCGCTGCCCTCTGTCAGGTGTGTAGTATATCAAATCGGAGGTTTGCTAGCCAAATTTTCTCTGAGCACTAAAGCGCAGTCAGGTCCTATATGTTTTGTATTCCGAACCTATTAACCTTTCGAATATGCAGACGAACCATTTTCTAGTAGAAACCAACCTTTCAGTAGCAAGTCGTTGTGATCAATCTGAAGAAATTTTTATTGAGGATTCATCAAAACTCTGTAGTAATAAGACATAGTAGACCCACGTTCTGTGAGATCCGGAAAAGATTTAGTAAAACAACGACGTGGAAAGTTTGGAGGACTGCATGCCTCATGGACACAAGAAAATGAGTCTCACCCCATGTTTTCCTTCGATGAATATGTCAGACTATATCAGCCATGATAATGGATATGACGTATTTATCGGGAGTTCAACTGGAATGCACAGAAAAGAAAAACATTTATTTATTCATTTATTTAGTACGCTGTTTAAGACAACGCTCGATATGTGAGAACAAAACTAAACATAAAACAAACAAAATAAACACTACAGCAATGAAGAAACATGGCACCTACGCACTGAGAACTTGCTTAGCTATGGCACGTTTGAAGGAAGTCATAGAGCCATTAAACAATGTGGTTTTGCCCAAACGTAGATACGCGAGACCCGCTCTGATAGTGAAGAAATTGCGCCTAAGGGTTGTTTTAGGGCGCGCAAATGATAGCTTATGTTGACCACCTCTGGTTATGGACGGAATAA
>MU912739.1:0-10629 GCA_036418165.1 Cooperia oncophora
CCCTCTCAAATTTCTTTATCTGTGGTTGTATTTTTAGTGAGGAAAAACTCTAGGGAATCCCTCAGTTGTTGCACAAAAAGTCAAACGGCACGACTTTCTCGAAGTTCTTGAATTAAATATGACAAGTGCAACAATTGCGATGTCCTTAGCTGAGAATGCAAGCAGGAAGAAGCTTTCGACTTGAAAAGTGCTAACGAACGTAGGTGAAGTAGTCAAGAAGAGAGAGTACGTTCAGTTCCCTTTCTTCGAATTCGATTTCCTGATCTAGCCCAAGCTTGGATAAGCTTAACGTCTTCGGAGACAGAGTCCACGAGCCACTCATGTGCAGTAAGGTCGGGCACATTGGAGAGACCTCAGTGAGGGAGTCGTATTTGGTCGCTGCAAGGAGGACCAGTCGTTTTTAAGCCTGAGAAAATTTTTAGATTGTCGAGAACAATAGTTGTTTGGTGCCCCCCCCCCAATTGACGGTGGTTTCTTGTGAGGGGAGCAGGGAAGCGAGAGATTCTGGGAAATTGAGAAAGTGGGAAAAGTATTAGGAAGTAGGGAAAAGTCATCAAAGTGGTAGGTGAGACGGCGCAAGGGATAGGATCGTATTTGAAAGTGCCCTTGATAAGGAGAAGAATTTTTCAATATTCGATTTTTCAAGTAGGCTATATATGCCCCTTCTCCCCTACCTGCCCAATGAATAACGATTGTGAAAATGGGGCCGCGTAAAACAGAGGAAGGCGATATGCGGGATGGGAGGGAGCCATGCCAAGCGGGGATCATGACGGCTTATTCGCGAACCTTCCCCAACGTCAGGACGTTCCCCGATCCATGGGCAGTAATGACAGCGCTGGGTATGATGGAGGTACGGACCGGTTCACTAAAACGTCCTTAATATGATCAGTGCTGGTTCTGAGTGCTGTATAGGCACTGAATTTGGAAAAGAGAAGCGGGCGCTGGACCTACCGCTTTGTAGTAAAAGGGTATGATATAGACGGAGGGCGGAGACTGCATGCTAGTCTCTCTACTTCTATGCCATCCTATGGATCCCTCAGAGTGCCCAAAAACGAGTTTCTAACCAAGGCAGGAAAACTGACGGCTATTGTTGCCTTTTTGATCAAATCTTTTTCTTCTCAGAAAAGCAAAAATAGTAGTTTTCACAGATTCAACCGATGGTACGGCACTGTTTGGGTTCGTGGGGGCAGCAGTAGGTAGTACAAGCCGCCTTGTGAGACCTGTAAATTTCTGTAGCCAAAGTGGCTGATTTATGCCGGATCATTGCTTCACAGAAGTTTAAAAGTCACCAATATGAAACCTATCAATTAATATGGACTAAAAGGATAGAGAAAACACAAAATGCCCCTCTCAAGCCGAACAGTACCCGATAATTTTGATGAATCTTTAAGCGGAAGGCACATGCTTATGTGGTGCAATTCTTTCCAATAGCTGCTCTATTTTCGAGACTCCCGGAAGAACCAGTCTAGAGCGTATGACGTTAAGAAATTGGTCGCTTAGCAGCCAAGGTCGTAAAACTTGAGGTTCATCTCCATTATTCAAAACGAAAATCGAATTTTAATATAACCTCCACGTGTCATGAAGGATGCAGCGAAGCGTAGAGTTATTCTTCTCAATTCTCTCCACAGAAAGAGCAACTTTTTCTTAGTAAAACTGCTGAAGTTCTCCACTTAAACGAGCTGGAAATGCTTAGAGCCAGGCCCCGTCACGGAAGAATAAAGCTTACGCCGTTGATCGATCTCTTAGCGGGATACGACACCAATTTTACTTCCTTTCAGAGTCGTAGTGGCGTATTGAATGCGATATGACCTGAATAATGGCTTGCGGGGGCAGGCAGGTGAACAGGCAATGCTTTTATTTTCCCAAGACAATCTTATGCGCCACCCTCGAACTTCCCGTCCTCTAAAAATAGACAGCTTGAAAGGCCTGAGGGAATTCGATCCAGAAGTTGACTCCCGGACTCCGCCACGTAGCCACTTGCCTCTACACCGCCTTCGCAGGATACATCTAACCAATCAGGGAGGTCGTTCAGGACGAGCCGCGCTTTTTGAAAAAGACTTTTTTTCGCCTGATGTAGGGGCACGTACATACAGGGGGCAGCGCAAAAAAAGTTCGATTCCGGCCCGAAGTCACCCTATGACGAAGTTGTGCAGCCGCAGACAGAGGAAAGTTGGATATGAGTAAGCCAGGGTGCGAAGATACCCCAAGGATCTTGCCTCTGATATCAGCAGGAGGCCGGCTGGCCGTCCATTCACTGCACCCTCCATGCGTAATCCAAATATGAAGTCATCTCAGTCGCGGGCCTGAGTGGAGAACGCTTGGAATGTCGCAGTGCGCCCTCTAAAGCAGCTTTCACGAACTTCTTAATGGAACATCAATCCATGGATAGCTACTTGGAGACGCAGTACTCTCAATCTGCAAGGACCTCAAACTCGAGCAGGCTCCGGCAAGCCATCGCGCGGTCCAGGCACAAGCGCTCAGTCACCCCATGGAGTGGTACCAATGAAGAGATAATGAGAGAGAGAGAGGAAGCTATGTTAAACTAATAAATAAATATTGAGGGGGGTCGAAAGCAAAGAGATAGCTCAGCTTCCGTTTCGCACGTGCCCTTAGACGGAAGCCGAGCAAAAGCATATTCCTCCTTCCGTGCTCTTCAGTAAGGAAAGGAAGAAAAATCAATTGCAGCAAGTTTATAAGGTATAAAGTTGAAAACGATAAAGACTGAGAGGTTTAAGAATGCTAATTGATTGGATAACGTGAGTAGGACGTCGTAATTACGAAAAACTATCAGTTGATGTTACAATTATAATATCCGAAAATACTACACGACACATGCAGGTAAAAAATGTGTTACATAGACACCAATTTAAACGAAAAAGCCACTGAGAATACCTCGGACTAATCTGCTTATGCTACCCGCGTAGATCATTCATACATAGATATTTGCTAACATATAAGTTTTATTTCTATATACTGCGCTGAGGCACACTAGTAACTATCTATAAGAATGAGGTCGCTCACTTGTAACCAACTGCTATATTGAAGCATATCTGAGCCTATAAGGAGGGGTTCCGATATTCTTCTGTGCGAGCAGGAGAGATCCGTATCAAGCACTACAGGTGTTTGCTATCCTACAGGGTTTCTGTGGGTATAATCACGGAAGCCTATTGTTAGCTGTGGAGATATTTGAATCACTGTGTGGGAATCTAATCACTTTAAAGTTAAAGTCATCTGTTTTATTATATAAACCAGTAGTAATTTGGCCGTTTACTATATTGATGGTTAAGTCCAAATAATTACTGTATAGCTCAGTTGTGTGTGTCTTCTTCAACTGCAGAGGTATTTCTATAAGCGTCCGGAGTGTTATCGACTTCATTTTCATGACTGTTATGGTATGACAGGGAGATCATGTGCCATGATACTCTGTAATGAATGAGCAACTTACGAGCAGTTAATCTATTGAGGCGCTTTCGGGCATACATTTGAGTTATTGACCATGATTGACAGCGTAAGGTCTGCCAACAGCGGGCTGAAGTTGCCTCCTTGTGGAACACCTTTAGTCTGATTGAATATGTTACCAGCAAAAATACAAAAACTGTTGCGCAATAAGTAATCGATAAGATATATTAAGTCGGTAGCTTGTACTACTCTGTAGTTGCTTTTTATTTGCTCTATCTGTCTGAGTAGAAAAAACATGTAACCGCATTACTACATGAACGCCTTATTGCATTTTTGAAGCAGCATCTGCATAAGCTGTTGCACTATTCGCTGACAACATACTGAGGCTATGTCCACCGGTTTGTGGAATCACATGTCAGTACAAGATCGCAGTATATATCTTTTAGACTATGGTGCTCGTAGGAAGTATATAGTCAGGCTCTGACTTATATTATGGTTATCTATCGAGCCAGTAGCCGTCTAATCGTTCGGTTCGGTTTCATCATTATTTTGCATAGTTTTATGACAAATGTTTTTGAAATGTTTGAAAATAACCGTGTAAGTTCTTAGGCTAGGGTTTTGATGCTCGGCCTGTATGTGGCCTAACCAAGGGGCGGGTTGATGTGTGACCGCGTAGCCTGGATGGAGGAAGACCAGATATTTTCTTGTACGACTCCCGACGTGGAAGGTGAGCGGCGTGGCGTTACATCAAGTCAACTCGCAGAAGGATATCCTCGCCTACAGAGTCGGCCCGTACCGCTCTTGTGAGAGCCCTTTGTGGCTGCTACCTCGATTTGGTGCGGACCACATCAGATATCGAAGGGTTTTTTTGGAAAAACTCCCGCCTACTTCGAATGGAAGGGCGTTTCGTACCTGATGAAGATGTAATATTGAAATATGTCCCCTGACCTGAACCCACTCAATTACCTAGTTCGGGCGGAGCTCAACAGGGTGGTCTACAGTGGCGGAGAAATCAACGATCTCGCTCAACTCCGGTACCCACTCACTTTCGTCTCTCGATGGCGCTCCTCCAGAAGGCTGTGGCGGAGTATCATTATAGTATTTAATGTGCTCTTTAATATGGTAGTAAAAATGTCCGATAAAAATTTAATAAAGTGTAACTTATAGCGCCTTGAAAGTCATGGAGGCAAAATGACTTTTTTTGCCCCCCCCCTGTAGAGTACCAAAGTGAGCTTCATTTTTCCGAAATGGCTCTGGGGATACCAAAAAAGGATTGAGAAGGAAATCTATTAGAACTGGCTGATTTTGAGCCTCTGCGCGCTGTAAATCACCTGCAATTTGATCAGTTGCTGAGTGTAGGGTTCTATAAAAAAACTATTAGAATCGAGGTGCAAAATTGTTCGCAAACAGGGTCTTACTTGTGTCACCTGCTCAAGAGTGGATGGTGCCTCAGAACAGTTTCTTCAACGACTGGAGCGTGCATATCTGCATGAGTCGGATGGCCTAGAAGATAACGTGTAGGACTCTCTTTCGGATACTGATGGTGAGGTTGATGGTTCGGCTCCCTTCAGGCAGGGCCTATTTGCATTTTCCAGGTTTTGCAGCTCTTGCATCCGTTTATGTCCGCGCACGAATATAACTCGGAAATTCACCATCTATGGGCACACTCTGAAGTACCCCATGATTCGGTGCAATTCATCCATTTCAAGATTCACATTATTAAGCAAGATCGCTCGAAGTTGACGTGTATAGGTTAACCAGTAGTATTATCACGAATATGGTACTTACTTCCAGCTATAATGGCATTATCGCCAATTTCGAACCACATCTCTCTTCCACTGAGTTCGTTATGTACGCTCATATAAGGGGCCCTCTGCGCTACTCTGGCGCTAAATTGCGTCGGTGCCATGAATAAGTGTCAGGATCGTGATCAGGACCATCGATCGCCTCATAAGCGGATTTTCAAAAAATTCAAAACTTTAATACCCTGAATCCCCCTTCCCCACACATGTTTGGACGGGAATACCGCTACGCTTCGGCAGCTGGGGACTTGTTAGCCTCGGAGACGCACCGCGCAGCTAAGCATACGTATTTGTCCCCAAAAACTGAAGTGCATGTGCTAGCTGGGCTTCGAGGAAGAAAAAGAGGGAAGAGTCAGAAATGCCCTAAATAGGCTCCTCACTGTTCCAAGCAAGCGGCTTTCTGAGCTTCTTTTTGAACAAAGCGGTACTGGAAATTGAAAACAAGAGATCGTCTTATAGGGGAATGTGGCGGAATTAAGCGGAGCGTAACAGAAACGAATTCGTCAGATGAAACAGCAATGCGATGAAGTATGAGACGTCAGTTAATTAAGTTGTAAACACATGGGTGGTCCGTTGAGTGATGCTCTCAAAGATCAGAGGCTTATTTGACATCCACAGCGTCACACGTTGGGATGAGTCCAGTCCTACCTACAAGTGACTATGAAGCCTCCATTTCATGCCAATTGTTCACTAGCTGTGTTTCTCGCTGAAAGGCGGGGGCTGGAGGCGGGTTCACTGAAGAAGGGTGACACTAGAGCTAGTTTGCACCTTGGCGCCTTAACCTTATACTTCAGGCCTTGTAACGCGTGCAACGAGCTAATATATGGAGCGCTATCTGTACCAGTACACATCGTGCTGAGGATTTTCCAACAGTGGACGGTCGTATTTGATCGCTGGGAGAGGGGGAGTCGTAATTAGGCGAGAAAAATTTTTTGATAGTTGATTTTTCTTGTTTCAGGGACGTTGTAAAGGGGGGCGGGGTCGATCATGTCGCTATTTGTGGGGGTTGAGGGTATTTGCTCTGTGATCTTCTGAGAGAGGTTGCTGACTTTTCTTGACTCCCTGTTTCATGTTTACTGTATACCCCTCACCCGCGGAAATTTTCGGAAATTCCGGAAAAACTGCTAGAAGTTGGGGAAAATCTAAGGGAATGCTAAAGAGGGGGGGGGGGTCGTGCTCAAGAGCTCGATGAAGAGGGAACCAGAAGAGGTGTCGTACCAACCCGCTAAAAAGGAGGACGGGTCATATGCACTGCAGCTACCACAATAAATCCAGTCCAAACGCAGACGAAAGTGTGTGCTCTCACTGAGGACCACTCTACCTTTCCCATGTGATTTCCTACGCTCCACTAGCTCATACTGGACAGTTCTCTGAAGAGATATCTTCGCAATCCCAACCTTGGATAACATTCCCAAGACAAGTAAAGAGTAGGAGAAGCAGAAAACATCTTGCAGTGTGGTACAGGTTTTCAGATGACTGATATAAAGTATCCAAAGAGATCCACTCCAATGAACTCAGCTCCCTATATCACCTCTAGAAATATAGGGTGAGCGACCGGGGCAACCCTGCCACAGGGCTTCTCAGGGGGAGGGGGGAGGCGAAAATGTCTTCGCCGTATATAGGTGCGGAGCTAATAAAAGACTAGGCAAAACCGTTCCGACTGACGAGCGAGACTTCAAAACCAACATGCCAGGACAGACTCTGAACTGCGGCCTCTACAACGTGAGCAGGGGCTCACAGCAGGCAGGGCTCTCTGTAGCAGTCTAAAAATGTGAAAGTTCTAAAGACGAAAATTCTGCTAAAAGATGCAAAGCGTGCGGTGCGTGGCCAAGGAGCCGACGTTAATGTATCGGAGCATAAATGCGCATCTATTAGTACCTCCGTTCTTGAAGAGCTGTGAACTCAACAAATTCAAAAAAGTTATAAAAATTCGAAGTTCGCGACAATCTCTTTATAAAATAGGCGGGGGCGGCCATGGGTCGATGAGCAGTCTTTTTCAGTCAAAGTAGCGAAATATGAAAGAAACTGATAGAAGCGGAGGTTATAAAACAGAGTTTGAAAACTTGAAAACGAAAACGCCCCGACAAGTGGACGGTAAGTGGGCGTGGCCGAGGGCGGGGCTAGCGGTTGTGTTCAGCGTGACCTGGTTGATTCATTGTCCTGTCTAGAAGTGTGGTAAATTCGACTTAAGAAGTGGTGAATTTGATTTGAAAGTGGGGATTTGGTCTGAAAGGTGGGGAACTTGTTTCGAAAAGTGGCGAACTTGTTTTGAAAAGTGGTGAATTTGGTTTGATGAAAGGTAGATTCAAAGTGAAGTATAAGTTCAAAGATTAAAGTATATGGTATCTTAGTCGTGGCTACAGCAGTACATCAAATACTACCTCACACAGCGTCAAGGACCAGGAAACGCCAAACATGTTGATGGTGAAGAAAAGTTTCCTTCCGGAAAGTGCAATTTATCCGCTCCAGTAGACTTAATTCTGGCCTGACCGGCAATGGCGAGGTAGACCAGGCAGTCAAGAGTCGAGGAAAGCAGGCGATGATAAAGTGGTGGAAGCACACTGAAACCACCTGCAATTGGTGGTGTTCTATGACGCCCAATAGAAAGGATCGCTGTAAAATTACAATGTTAACGATGATCTAAGGCAACGAATGCTGGGAAGAGGTGTGAAAAGTGGCACTTCGCTGAAACGAGATTGCTCAGTCATATGAGCCCGGTGGTTAGAAACCAACTGCTAGAGTGTGGAAAGATGATCCCAGGAAGTTATGCCGACGACTTATGCGCAGCTACAGGTGTCCCTATCGAGACCGACTGTCTAAGAAGTCTTTTGGCTTTAAAACAGTCTGCTCAGTTGTTTCCGAAGAGCTTCCGCTCAGCCGATATGAGAAAATCAAAAGATTTGGAAGACATGGGCATGCATCTTCGAAGCTCCAAAGAAGTGATGGATCGTCGCAATTAAGGAGAATCCCTGGGAATCAGTGCCGGAGACAAGATGTCCTTGACAGGAAAACATAGCGACATCTGAAAACAGGAAAGCGAACTCACAATGGGGTGAGATTGAGGCTATGTGGTAGAAGACTGATCTGACTTCATTCAAAGAGCTTCCAATGATCAGTACTTCTAGTCCATACCCCTGAGAAGCGGTAGGCGTGGCTGCGTGGTTCACGTGCATATGGCGTAGGACTGCCTGCTCGTGGGATTTTCCAATTTGAGACAGCTGTCACCTTGGTTGGTGCTGGACAAAGAAATGCTTACAACTGTTCCAAAATGTGAATATGTCGTCGACACACGGCCCCGCCAGGTTCACACACGCGGCCACGCCCACTGAACCTCAGGTATGTTGAATTGAGGTATGTTTCGACTCGTCTCTCGCTCTAGATCTACTCTATAATTAACCAAAACTCTCAAAATTCGAAGAAGTATTATTAAAGGCAGCTGGCACGATGATTCCCTACTTAGCCTAAAATGCTAGTAGGGCGCTGTATAGTGGGGAAATGGCGAAAGAACGGAGTGAAACGGTCAAAATCCTGCGAAGAAAAAGCCTCCGTTCTCAGTGACTTGTAAATCGATTTCGGACGAGTTTCCCGTAGGCATCTTACCAATCACCGCTACCGAAGATACGGCTGCATATGTGTACCCATGTATGCATGCAGCATCACGGCCGCTTCATACCAATCCCTTCGCTTCATAATTTGCTTAGCAAATGAATGAATACGAGCGTCAGGAACGGTCGTCCATTTGTGGGCGGGCGGGCGTGGCGGGCGTTTGGGACGTAAAGTTGTGGCTTGATAGGGCCCTTATAAGGGCACCTTCCTCGGGGAAACCGCTATGCAGCGCCTGCCCAGGGTCGCGGAATTCTATCCTGCCAGGAGTATTGATCCTAGTCGCCTTGGGGGATTTATCGTGCCAACTGCCTTTAAGCCTGTGGAATAGACTAAAATAATTGTAGTTGCAATTTTGAAAAAAATGACTTCTACTTATTCTTAGTATACCTACTACGGGTCGAAGGGTCGAAAAAAAACCTAACCTAATTCCAACGTTCCCCGTATAGATCACCATAACACATGACAGCCTATTTCGAGGAGGAATCTCATTACTTAGTTGACTTCTTCTCCGAAATGTTCTACTGTTACTACTACCACTACTACTGCTACTGCACCCTAGGCTAATTATTATATGAACATCCCCTGTGTTTGACCAGCTCTTTTCGCGGATTATCTAAGGGAAGGTTATGGTGGGGAGTCCTTGATGGGGAGGAGTTTTGTTCTGGGGAAATCGTGCTTATTCTCACCATGTTCCCCCCGCTCACAGACATCTGGAAAATCATCGAACCGGGCACACGAGCAAAGAAAACTATACGAGTCACCGAAAGTGTCACGAATAATAAACAACTGAGAGCCTAAAGGCAGAGCCCACGATCACCTATAATTCCTTATTAGCTGAATTCTTCATCTGGACAGTTGGTGTGCGCTGCAATGAACAATTCTGTGTAAGTTTTACGTCAGAAAGTCAAGGTAGCGACGGTAAGGCGCAAGATTGCACAAGCGACTCCGCCCCAGTTGTCAGAATTCTCACTTACACTCTCCTTCATTTGCATGCTCTCCTACTGTTTCCTCTAGCCTCTCTCCCGATATCCACATTGTTTGTCTTTCCCGTGGCACTAGTAGGTTCTTACTTGAAGCGCTTTTGGAACTTTTGGATTCTCAGGGATCCTCAAGCCTCCACATGAATCACTACGATTACGAGAAGGCGCAGACCAGCACGCGCACGCGTCAAGTATGCTGGTCTGTGCCCTCTCGTCCAGAAATTGTCCGAAATTGTTTTGGTGTGAGTTCGGGTACATTTCCTGCAAGAAGTCGATTACGAATGGGAAAAGACTATATCGATTCCACTCTATGTTGTAGACGCAGCATGCAGTCCTGTTCGCTTGCTCGCGTTCCTGGAAAACGGATTAACGTCGCGCCAGTCCCATCCTTTCTGACACGCGCCTGAGCGAGTGAAATCCTACGGATTACTGGGAAGGAGCAAAAAAAACACTTTTTCCTCGATTCTCAAGGCGAAATAAAGTACACTTCATTAACCTCCGAGTGGACATTGCCTCATTCAAATTCAACAACACATTGTACACGATCACGAACTCCGCCACAGCCTTCTGGACGAACGCCATCGAGAGATTCTGCCACGCGACCGTGATTCGGTGCCTGAGTTCAGCGAGGTCGTTGATTTCTCCGCCACTGTAGACCACCCTGTTGAGCTCCTCCGGACCGGTAATCATTGACCTTCGACTCCAATTCGAGAGTTTTTTCCAACCCTTCGATTCCATGTGCTGGCACCCAATCCTGTAGCAGTACGAAGTTTCCAAGAAGGTACAGGCGACGACATGAAGGGCAGGATATTCTCCTCGAGCTGTTCGATGCAACAGTCAGC
>MU912739.1:16118-45198 GCA_036418165.1 Cooperia oncophora
CCCTTGTTTCCCTTGCATTCTCGTCCGAGCCTTCTCAGTACGATTTTGAATAGAACTATAGAGTACTGTGAAATATACCTGGTTGCTTCCTCTTCAACTTCTGTTTGGGTCGTTCAGACTTGATATCTTATCAGGGCACTTTAATTGCCGATTTCATTTCATCCGGGCCGGCAAAACATTGACTTGGACATCCCAGGAATGAACAACATCTCAAGTGCGTTCAATAAAGGTTTCACTGCTTCTGGTTGGTAGCGCCAGACGTGGTCCATACCAGTGTCACCCTGTCCCATAGCGGTACTTCACAGGTCAGGATAAATCCTACCCGGGACAAACCCGTTTCATCGTTTTTGCTGTCTCCAGCAGTCGTTGGCTTCCACGTCGTGGAGCCAAAAACGGACCATATTAAAGCGATAAGGAAACTGGCCGTCCTCCAACACCCCCTCCTTCACTGCTGCCTCTAATGCAACCTTCTTCAAAGCCCCCCCCCTCTTCTTAGTGAACAAACTTGGCCCTCTTCGCTGGGTATTCTTCAACCTGGGCGTGGGTTGACAAAAGACGTTTGGTTCTGCACATGAGGTCAAAGTCCAGTAAGAATTCCAAAAGAAAGCAGGGTTAGATTGGGCGCAGTGTGATAGGCGTGGTTTTCTGTGAAATGCCTGAAATTACGAAATAGTCACCTTGTTCATCTAGTATGCTGTATAGATGACGCATATTGATGACTAATCGACTATAGTTTTGTTCGTTGTCGCGCGTGCGCGCGTCATATGAATAATGCGATTTGGAAAGATGGCACGGCTTCCATTGATTGGATGACTAGCATCTTTTCGCCGGGAACCAATCAGAAAAACCTGATCACGACTGGTCTTGTACTGTACAACGAACAAATGTCAATCTATTGTACAAGTAAGATCCGCCTAAAGTCATAATCGATTTACAGTGTAACTGTGAATTGGGGTTGAATTCAAACCGGTTTCTGGAGTTTTTCTTTCGTCAAATACCGCTTTAACCGATAGATTCACTCTGAAAGCGAAACAGCAAAATCATTTTCAACGCTTCTCATGGCTTTCTGCGTTTTAACCCATTCTCAACAATGGACTCCACCACAGTTGGTGCATTTCCACCAGGGTCAAGCATGGCGTTGAGGAAAACTCGCTTGGAGCGGCAATTAGCAATTGAAGGTTTTCACCAGGCCAAATAAAACGTCCCAACGTGATGCTTCGGCGCACGCTTGACCCTGATGTCCACCTTATCGTGAATGATTCAGGATACATCCTTCCTTCATATCCTTCATAACTCTTCGCTATTTGCTTGGTGGATCTTTCGGAACAACCACAAAAAACTGCTTGATGTTCACATATATTTAGTCCCTGTTCTTGTCACAGACCATCTGCCGCCCACTCGAAAGTCGTTGGACACCATAATATGAGCCGTGACTCATGCCTTCACCAACTGCACCTCTGCGCTCTTAGGCAGTACTCATTGCGTCAATGATTTCTTGGAATGAAACCTATGTCCAGCTAGAAAATGCGGTTTGCTATGATCGGTACAGGCCTAAAGGGATATAGCGCCGAACTGCTCATGCTTACCGACCTGAGCTCAGTAGGAACCTCATAGCGATAGGAGTGGGAAGGAATCGTGACCGATAGTTCCTTGCCCAGCGAACCCCGAACCGGTGAGAACGGGACCTTTCTCATCATAATTATGAATGAATAGAATTTTAACCTATCAATGATGGCCGATTCAACACTTTGTGATTCTTTGTCGTTTTGTTGAATGGCGTTAAAGAAAACCCGCTAAGAATGAAGACTAACCTATCGAATAAAATAAAAAGTGCTATAGGTGGTCTATGTAACAGCGCCCACTTTGAAGCACTGCCGGGAATCACCACAGCATTCATTGGCTTCAGAACGTCATCATGATAGGGACCTTCTTTTCGAGCATTAACTTCCAGCAGGACTCATTGGACTCATTCTCCATTCATTTTTACTGCGCGGTTTTGAGGGCTCGGCGAAGAGCCTGGGCCTAACTGGGTTCCCATCTTAGCGGTGTATTGAGTCGGGGTCGTATTCCTACGTACGCAGAAATTTCCTCCTAAGCGGTGTGGATAAAGCGCGGCGAGAGGATGCAAGCTGTTGGGAAGCGACAGGGATGTTGGCAACTCACCAGGGAACTGCAACATTACATGTGGAACTTGCAATGGAGATGGCGGTGTAGATCGATAGAGTCTATAAGGTTATTTAAATATATAGATAGCAAAACTGCAACCTGCATTTCACAAGCAACTTATGAGCAGGTAAAGTTTGTAATGGTGCAGTAGGGTGGTGGTTCAGTGGTAAGGTTCGACGTTCGACGACTCGATTCGACGTATGCGATTCCTCGCTTATGCTTCACAGCTCACCACCAAGCCTCCACCCTACTGCACCATTACAAACTTTACCTGCTCATAAGTTGCTTGTGAAATGCAGGTTGCAGTTTTGCTATCTATATTTGTAAATAACCTTATAGACTCTATCGATCTACCCAGGTCTCCATTCAGAAATTCCATGGTAATTTAGCGGACTTCCCTGGTGAATCACTTACAAAAATGAAACTTTCGCCCTAACCTGAAAGCTTACTCAAGCAGCGAATCAGGTAGTAGATTTGCAGTTTTGAGTGTGTCAGTTCCATTTGCTTTGGTCTTGCTTCTAGATCGCTTAGGTATGGACTCCACTGGATACAGGATCCTACCGTAGCCTTGCGAACTGAAATCTGAGGGAGTACCCGGATGAGCGCCTTTCAAACGCATGACGAACCCCAATTGAAACTGATGAGCATGGCGCACTCCAGGTGCAATGTCGTCTTCTTTTGCATTGACAGCCTGTTCGCTGTGTACCTACTTATGTCTTTTGGAAGATATACCGTCCACAATCCTTTGTTTTGCCTTCTCCCTTGGACTAAGCTGAGCTGACCAGTATTTTTCCTAGTCGTGTACAGTCATAGCTTTATCTTGATGTTGTGGCTGCGCGACGACTGCATGACTGTATGAACAAATATGTCGATCTGACCGCCTTTGTTCAGGTGTCAACTCATCACTCATACCAGTAATCGTGCGGCATTTCAGCGATAGCGCTTGCCGGCTGTAGCTGTTAATTAAACCACGATCGCCCAGCCACTAAGGCAATTCCTTTAGGTTGACTAGAAAAAACGCCAGAAATTCCCGTCGATTCGTGAATTTCACAACTCCACCTCCCTCACATCTTAACGTCTCAATGGAAATGTGTGCCGTCTCGCCGTCATTTTGTCATCGTTGGGGGCGAAAATTTTCTAACATCTGGTCATAAAGATGGGTAACTGGTTGCGCGCTAATGCATTGCTCTAGTATATTGCTTATCGTTGAGCAGCAGCAGCGACGACCAACAGCGTAGCAGCTCGTGCGGCTGATGATGCCGATGGAATTGGCCGGCCATGATCTGGTTAACTCCGGATCGAAACAATAGCGGAATTAGTGGAGATGGGTGAAGGCCGATGAGAACGCACATACACCAACCACCACCCTGACCGGGTTGGACACGCCTGCCCCGCCCCGATAAATAACGGCAGATGGCTCCAACATGTACATATATACGTACAGACACTATCCATTTCGTCGACGTCCGGCCCCGTTCGCATTGCCCCCGGAATAACGAGGACGGCTGATTATGGCTAACCGAATTACCGGACATAAACTATTCCCACAGGAGGAGATGATGACTACGCTGCGGGGTTTAATTGCAACAACTGATGTTGCCTCCCGGCGTTCAACACGCCATACGTCCGATAACAAACATGGTAAATCCGTTTCAGCTTATAGCTAAGCACTTGTACAGATAGAGGTGCAGCTACGTTCTCGTGCTTGTTTGACGTCAAAGAGTGAGCTGGACTAGCGCAACGCTAAAGCATACGCGTGCTATTCGTTTCGCATTTGAAGCGGCTGTGAGCGTTTTCGTCATTTTTTTGTAGGTGCCAATCGCACATTTGAAGAACCATAATGACCTTCGCCCATTAAAACGTTGGTAATGGGATTGAATTGGTCTTTTCCTATACGTCTCTCTCACACTGCTGCTGTCGCTGCTGCTGCTGCTGCTGCTGCTCCTGCTGACTGCTAGAGCATTCGGAATCGTTGCGTCCAATGCTCAAACGCACAAACCAATCGGATATCCTTGGAGCTCACAAACCTACAAACAAATAACATTGTAAACAGCAAGTTACAATAACACTTTAGCCCGTGCTCCTCACAGGATCTAACTATAAGAAGTACCTGATGAAATAGTTTTATTAAATTTGAACCCATTTTACAGTATCCGTTCAGTCCGAGGGCACTCAAGAGCTACTGTAGCTCATTAAAATTTTAGACGAAGGCGTGTTGCTTAATACTAGTCTGGCTCTCCAGTTTATCACCCGAGTTTTCATCCATAGTCGATGAGAAATTACTTCGAAATCTTTTCGGAGCTAAACATAGAGAGGGAAGTAAGGGGGTGGGTGATAGACGTACGAGGCAGGAAGTCCTATTGCTGTGAACTATACCCAAATGTAGCCAATAAGTAATAGATTAATAAACGACGGGAATGACCCATTGTAATCAATATATGAGAACATGATGAAATCCTTAGGTAAATAACTGTCTTTTCTTCAACAGAGGGCACGTTGTACGTTGCCAATCCACCAAGGCGGGTCGTATTTGTCCCTCGCTGACGGCGGGAGGGGTCGTGTTTGCTTAAATTTGTTTTCTCTTGTTGACTTCGACGGTCTGATTCAACGGTCCCAGTTCCCTCCACCCTACCGCTCAAGGGGACTTTTTTGTGGGAAAAAGTGGAGAGGTTTCTGAAAAAAATGGAAAAAAAAACCCGGAATTGTGGCCAGGAATTTGGGGGCATCTAGAAAGATGGTTAGGTGCGGTCGGGTATGGGAAGGGCAACGCGGGTTCTTACCCAGAGCGTGTGAACTCCGCTGAGGGTCGTGCCTTTTTCAAAGTTCTCCCAACAGACAGTACGTGCCCTTGGTGACAGGTGCTTCCTGCCCACAGGCTGGTCCTGCCAACCGAGCTTCTATCTGAATTCGGATTGCTTTCAGGGGATGAAAACACTGACTTGTACATCGTCGGCTACCCCTTACCCCCCCCCCCCTTTCCATCATTCCCATCGTGTAGCGATCAATCAGCCAATACGATTCTGAATGAAGCAGAATGCCTGGCGCATCCCAAAAATGGACTGATTAAAGGCGGAGTATGATTTTCTTACTATTTAACAGCTGCGTGGAACCCAAAAATTTATTCCAGAAAATTCGTCATGAACCATTTGGTGCTGAGTGTTCCCTCGAAGAGGGATCAAATTAATCTGTAAACAGTATTAAATGAACCAAATTTTGATAAATCCTAACAGAAGCATGGAACCCAGAGAAGAAGTAAAGTAGTTGCCCGACAGTGTGAAAACGCACAAGTTCATTTGGGAAAAAACCATATGACTGCGGCGTTTTTGACGGTTTTTTTTATTCAGTCATATTGCAGTACTTTGGACCGAATTAACCAATGAAATAGTGCAAGGTAAATAGTTGTAAGTAAATAATATCCGACAAGTTAATGAACAGTGGGAGCTTACGCACTTAGAATGGCACTTTTTTTCTGATAAATGATTTCCAAATGTGGGTGAGCTTGGGGTGAAACGAGTAATCATTTGTTATAATTGGTGCAAATCGCCGTCAAATGTGCGGTCTATGTGTCTAACAGCCTCGAACAAATCACCCTCCGATACGAATAAAGCATTACGGTGATTGATAATAGGTCCATAGATTCATACATGTATGTATGTTGCAAGTGACGGATTGTTCCTTCAAGGAATCGCCCTCTAGACAGTCATCGATCAATAAACACCCACAAAAGTGCACAGCAACCGTTGGCTACGTTGACAACAGTGACGATAACTGAAGTAATTCGGAAAAGTCAACATGATTTGCTCGTCAAGCAAGTGACGACGGACTTCTCGTAGTCGGTCGGGGGGTGTCGTGTCGTTGCCGCGTCGTCGGAACCACAAATCATGCCAAACTACGCCGCCGTAAGACATTACCTCGCGAAAACTCCCCGGTCTCCAGCTATTGATCCTCATCCACTATTCTCAGCTATACTACTAACATACAACCCCATATGTGTATCACGACCTCGCGCTCTAAAACTAGTAACCAACAATTTCACCTTTGACGTTGGACGTTAACATGATCAAAACCAGTTCTACAGTTGTCCTTTGCTGTTTCGCTCCCACTTCTCTACTGACATTCTAGTCGTCGTCGTTTCGGGTGATAAATTTCGTTGCCATATTTCAAAGTCCCCCGAAATCCGCTAGATGTGCCCCCTATCAACGCGCATTAGTGATGATGATGATTCTATTGTGATTGAAGGACGGGGCGAAAGAGAGAATTCGAGGGGGGAACGGCACAGGCTACGGGGACACAGATGGTTCTGGATCAAACGCCCACGCCGGCAGTCGGCCATATATTGGATGATATGACCCACACAAAAGACGGATTTGTGTTGGATATCATGCGAGAATTCATGCGATCGAAATATGATTACTACTACCACAGTCACTTTAAGTGTTCTTTAGTAAAGTTACTTCGAAGTTATATGTGAGATGAAGCTTTGGTCGTTCTTTTACAGGGCCCTTTCGTTCAGCTTCTTCTTCGCTCATTCGAACGATGCTCGTTTTTCATTGATTTAAAGCCTGCCATAAATCGAGCACAGTGCTATTAGTCAAAACGTTCCAGCACGAAAATCGAGGAGAGCTCATTATTTTTCTGCTCACAAAAATCATCTCTCGTCTTTTCATCGACCCGCAAAATCTCTGCTTCTCTCTGTTCCTGTCTCTCAAACTCTCACTCTTTTTCTTTTTCCTCCTTTTTTTGAATCACTTAAAGTCCAGGCTATGTGAAATGGCTGCTCCGCACTTTGCTTCCATCCTGTTTTTTTTTGTTAAATGTCATGCGGCTGGTGTATGTGTTGTGGAGAGGGGGGGGGATGAGTGTTGTTGCCACCAGGGTGGTGATGATGACGAAGACTTCATGCACACGACCCTTTTTCGTGCTTGAGATTGAGTCGTCAGCGGGAGGGGGGGGGGGGCATTCTCTCGGTGTTCGTTGACTCATTGCCTCATCAAACGACTACAGTAGACCAACACACACACTCTTCACCCCCTCGCAAACCGACGACGAGGCATTCAACATAAGAGGAGACGAAGCGCGCGGCTTGCCAGCAGCAGCGGCGGTGACACTGGAATCGCTTGCGCGACGTCTCAATTGTTGCTAATGACGAAGTCTATTATTTCAGCGGCGGAAGCGTCGCTATCGATTCCGGAGACCGTTTGGCGCTAATTTCTGGGGATGTGTGCGTATGTGGTGTATAGGGGGGTGAGGGGCAGAAAGGGAGATTGTCCTTTGTGCTCTCTGAGGAGGAGCGGCTCGTCCTCGTCGTCGTCGTCGTCGTCGTTTCCAAATCGCTGTGTGATGCTCATCCAACACACGCACATACACTACCATCACCATCGTGCACCAGACAGACAGACAGCTTGTTGCTCATTCCAACACAATTTGTGGTCCTTTTTTCCACAGTCGAGCCGGCAATACGGCAGAGAAAAGGTCTCTGTCTTCCGCTTACCAACGAAATGAGACTCAGGGCACACCCTATGAACTGCTTGAGCGCCAGCAGTACATGAGAATAATTGATGATTCATTATTACTGAATCGGAGACCATCGCTCATTTCAAGTCGCCATGACCCATCTGAATCCAGAACTAAACCTTAGGCAGAAACTGCTCACTCGGGTTCACTCGGAGTCCTGCTCCCTCTACAACCAGGTATGGTCCCGTTTAGGCGAAATTATCGCGCCAACATGATCCCAGAATCCTGGCGGCGTAGCAAGTCGCCGCTTCGGTCATCCAGCCAAAATGGGTCCTCTTTACTGCCTGAGATCATTAAGGCCTATCTTCAATAAGAACGGGAAGTCTATAGGGGATTTATCAAGGTTCTATGAGTTTTTTCATTTCGACAATTCCCTCTAACCTTTCTGGGGTCCTATTTTGTGGATGTTTCAACATTTGTTAGTCACATACATTTGGTAATTTGTTTGGTCCAGAAGTACCCCATGAAATGCAACGATTAATAAATATAATTGAGTAGAACGATACTAAAGGAACAGAGCAGCTTTGTTAGAAGATTTCACCGTCTGCATGGTGAGATATACTGCTTGCGGGCTCATGGTGACCTGACCTATCGGAAGACTTGTCGACTTCCCAGAATCCTCGGATACAGGGAAGTAAACATCAAGTAAAACATCTTAAAGGAAACGGAACGCTATACTCGTTTGACGGTACCTTTTCGGCCTAGTGACATAAACGCGTAACATTGTTTGGACCACATATTAAATTTACCCGGCAGAGCTTGCCCGCTAGACCGAAACATTGTCAATTTAGCCACGAAATCAGAGCCTCCCCACCCCGTTATGTGGAGCAACATTCACATTTCCCCCAACCACTCCACCACCACCACCACCACACCCATACATGACCACATCGCTGCGCTGATTGACGACCTAACTTTTCCGCTCAGTGGGTGCGCCCTTTCAATGCTCAAACATTCATTGATACCCGGCGTGACCGGTGCAGCGAGTTTCAAGGTTTACACTCGCAGCCTACGGGGCACTGGCAGCGCATTTTCGCTGTAATTTATTCAGTTTTTACATTGTACTCTAAAGCTGTGCGCGCTTCGCTTGCAAATACTAAATTTATCGATGCCAATCCCGCTTTGTTTCTGCACCAACCATGATATACTTGGCTCGCGGGGGTGCCGTAGCGGTACAACGGAAGTCATTTTTCCCCAATCCCGACCTCATAGGCACCCCTTCAGGTGTGACTGGGTAAATGTATTCCTATCGAAAGCAAATATAGAACGGGTAACGCCTTTCTGTAGATTTCAATCACTAGGGTTTTGCTGGTGTATGTGAGCGGCATGCGTGTATGTGTGTGTGTGTCTGTGTTGTCACCGCCGTCGAAGGTCGCGCACAGTTTTGCATACGATTGATTGCGCCCGGTCTAATCCGAGCCAACACCCACGAACCCCCCCCCCCTTCCACTTTTCGTCGCCGCCCTATGCTCGTACAGTTGAACGTGAACTAGCTATCCGCCATGAAACGTTCAACGAACCTCTGTTCAGCATCACTGACCACTGGTCGGCAAGCAATGTGCCGACATTGGTGGCAGCCGGTTGTGGTGTTGGTGCTGGTAGCAGTGATGACAACGGCTGCTATGACGGCTGTCACCAATCATCTCATCCCATTTCTGAATCCTCCAATCTTTCCAAAGTGTTTCCGTCTACCAACGTATGTGTGAGGCTATCTGTTTGTGACGTAGAGTTCGGGGGTGGTTTTTTTCACGCTTCTGATGGAGTGTGCCAGCAGCTGTGTATCGGGTTCGGTCCCTCGCGTTCCGACACTTAATGCTCATACGTTCCGACATATGAGCAATGAAGAGACCGGCTTGGTGATCTAAATACTTTACTGAATCATTTAATTCCTAAAATACCGAAATCTATACAGAATGTATGAGCAAGCACACATGAGTCGTCAATTTTCGCCCTTACATCGTCGGCGATTGGAATTCTTGCCTGTTCAGTGTGTTCGCTTCGTTTCTGCACGAATAGAACCGGGTTTCGAAATCTATCACGCGTCAAGTTATGACACCACATTCACCTCTCACCATACACCTACATACCCCTCTGTACAGAGGTAGCAGTAGAGGGTGGGAGGATGCTCTCAAAATCGAAGGCCATCTCCTCATGTTGTAAATTCTCTAAGAATTCCATCAATTTCCTTGCTTCCCCGCTGAAATCAATCATTCGCTCTTTTTAATTTCTCGTTTCAGAGCCGTTTTCCTCTCACTGGCACTACTCATAAACGTTCAGCTCACTCTCTGCTATAACATTTCTCCCCTTTAAATATCTAAACCATCAGTTCACTTGTCCTGGAAGCTCTTCATAAGATGATCATATTGAATTACAGTAACTTATACAGTACCACTCATCTCCTGTCACATCTCCTTCCGCTAATTGCCTTGTCTATGATCTACTTCAGCGGTGTGAAGGTTCCCAAGGATATGTCTGACCATTTTTGTACCCCTCACCTTGCCACTAAAATGCATCGAAGCCTACTGTAAGCCCCCTCGGAAGCTCTTTCTGGGAAATTGCTGTAGCTGATCGATAAGGTATACATTAGGCTATCAGTTCTGAATGAACAGGCAATTCCGCGAAGCTCAAACTTCTCATAGTGCTTAATATAGGTATTGATTATTCCCTGGATTACAGGTGGTATCAGGATTGCAGTTACGATGTAGAGTACGCGCTATCGTTGTCCATCCCGCATCTCACTCATGGTGTTCGCCTATTCGATCTGGCCTTTCATCGCATCCCATCGAATAGTGCACGATGCACGCACAAAGCACTTTTAATATAACGCGCACGTAAATGGTTTCAATTCTGACGCTGGACGCTGCCATCACACACACACACTGCACCAGCAGCAGCAGCAGCAGCAGTGTGTTCGTCGGTCAGCCGCTCCACGACGACCTTTTCATGACGGTCTGACCGCGGACGCGACAATCGCGGCACCGCCGCCGACGCCGCCGTTCGCGCCGATCATCTGTGTTCCGGCGATAACGACGAACGATCGATGCCCGCAATCGCCTGTTCGACCATCCCCTCTAGACCTGCATCAAGTTGTCGCATGCAATTGCACGCGTGAGCGATCGCAATCGCGACGTTATGGCGCGATTCCGCTGTGACACATAATCCACAGTGTTTCCGTATGCGTACACCCTAATACGCACGTGTATTGTAGGCCATCTCGTACGAAAGTGAGAACGAATTTGTGGGTGCCAAGTCTGTGTGTGTGGTCTTGATGCAATCCATATTATATCACACACAGTGTGTAGATGGCGTGTATATGCAGTGTGTATATCAGTATGCATGCGCGTGGGGTGCAGATGTGTCCCCCAGTATTTCCCATGAATGTCAAAATTGTCGTTGTGTGTCGTGTCGTTATGAAATAACAGGTCTCTAACGGGCAACTCTGGGCGTTTGACTAGGGCACAATTGCTCCACGTTGTCCACGCAAGAGTCCAAGTAGAACAGCTCAACGCTAACGTGCCAAGCATCAGCTGATTGTGGTCAACGACGCGCTATGATTGTCGTGCTTGTCACAATACGTCTAACGGACTCGTAACAGCCGCTACTCATGAATCGACCCGTAGTACTTCTCATAGCCCTCCAAAGTCCTTTCAGTCCATCTCACACCTTTCACCTTCTTGAAACCAATCAGATATAATGCTATTCAAATGTGATTTTTCCTCAGTTTTTTTTCTTCCTATTGCACAGCTCACATCTCTTCGCCGGCGGAATTTTGTGCAGTAGGCGGTTGAGAAGCGAGGCGTTGCACGGCGCGGCGCCAATCTATCACTCCTCCTCACTTAAACGTGCGTCTGGGTGTTTTGGTTGGTGATGTTTTTTCTCTCACACACACAAAGCATTAGTCCTGCATGTAACCCTCCTTATATCATTGCGTGGGTCTTGATCACATCCTGCAATACCTTGGCATTATAATATGCATCGGTCAGGTTTGGTCCAGCCACAGTACTTGACTTACCTTTATAATAAAAAGTCCAAAGTCTTCGCCGTTAATCAATCCCTTTGTGGGATGCGGCACGCATTCTACTTCCATTCAGAATCGCTAGTGGCTTATTGAATGCGGTGTGGCCTATACAAGAACACTTGCGGGCAGGGTACAGCATCGTTGTACATGAGGTTGGGTCTTACTTGCTCGCTAGGGAGGGGGGGGGGTCGTATTTGGTGTTGCTATGAGGAGGGGTGGGCATATGGGCGTATGTGCCTTAGAGAGAAATTTGCCGCCTTGAGAAAAAAATTCCCCCGCTTGTTGACTTTTTGGGGTTTTCCCCGTTTCACTGGTGCTATACAGCCCTCCGCTCCCCTCGCTCGCTCGACGGAAAATCTTCGGGTGAAAAACTAGAAAATATGGGGAAATTTCGTAAAAACTGGTAGGAAGGTACAACATGTAGGAGAGTGGTAGGTAGGTGAGCAGGTGTTGAGAAAGGGGGTAGGCGAATCGTACCGAGGCCCTCTTGCAGGGGGGGGGGGGGAAGAGTCGCACTGACACCACTATTTCCCAGATCACGAGGCTGTACCCTGATTGCGGGACCAGCCGATGTACAAATCAGTGTCCTTTTCTTCTGAGACGAATCTCGCACCAACCTACAGTTTTCGGGGGAAAGAGAGCTTGGTTGACCTGGGCGGGAGCTGATCCCGCGTTGGATTGGATCCCCGCACCGTGCGCATGGTAAGCGTGCCACTTGCCGCTACATCACCTCTGCCTCACTTTTACAAGGCAGCAGCATCTTATAGTTGCTTCAGTTTGGCTACCCCCGCTGATGAGTCCAAAGCACGTTCGATTCACCTGAAGCACGTTTTCCTCAACTGTACTGTACAGGAGCTGCACCACTGTATACTGCCGTACTGGTTTACTTGGCCAACCGTTGCGGCACTGCTGAATGTGAGCACACTTTTGTGGCTGTGACGAATTTGACATTTCGACAGTATTTTCTCTAGTGGGTGGTCGAAGCGCCCACTGATGACAACGACGATGATGACGGCAGTGGCGTGATGGTGAATGATGTAGGCCTCCATAGTCCGCCGCTGCTGCCGACGCCGTTACTGCTGCTGCTAACGCTGCCGCCGGCTATGGCAGACAACAGTCATCGTTTCAGCGACGACATTTTGCCGGCCAGCGGTTGTGATCGCAAAGAACGCTCGCACTCACACTCACCCTCACACACATTGTGCACTCGCCGCCACATACTATGTGCGATCAACGTGTGTGTAAGTGTGCGATTGTTTGATCGTAGGTGGTGAAGTAGGTGCTCGTGAAGTGTGAGGTTTGTCGCCCCCACTCCATCAACGGCCATACGACCAATCGCCATATCATCCACATTTACGTACCAACTTCCATATTTTACGTTCTATTCACGCCCAATGTTGCCATATATATCGATAAGGCTCTTTAACTATCTACACGTTGCATAACGGAGCTTGATTTATTTTCGCGATTGGTGTAATAGGCGCGCTGGTAGTCCACCCGCTTTCTTGGCCCCGATCAATACCTACTTGTCATTGTCCTACTGTAGGTGGGCGTGGCCGAAGTGCATGCAAGCTGCCTCAGGGGTCGAGTGACCACGGCTTCCCTGCGTGTATGGTCCCGTTCCCGTCGCTCGTTCAACATTTTCAATATAATATGTAAACATTGATGTCCCTAGGCATTCATTAAGTAATACAAACTGGTAATGTGATTCCCTTCAAATGCGCCTTTGCACCTCAAAATCGAATCGGATCGCATTCAAATGTTCGACGGCGCTTATATGGTTCGATATGTATGTGTCTGTCTGTGTGTGTGACTATGCAAACTAGTCGCCGCTCACAGTGCACCATCGTCACCTACGCCTCCTACGACATGGCCAAAACGCCATCAGACCCCTGCACAATAGATAGACGCCGCGTCAAAACGATTTTCCCTCTGCCTTATTCAGCAACGGCCATCAGGATGGCGTGTGTGTGTGTGTGTGTGTGTGTGTGTGTGTGTGTGTGTGTGTGTGTGTGTGTGTGTGTGTGTGTGTGTGTGTGTGTGTGTGTGTGTGGCTGGCGCCTTTCGCGTATCATCATCGCAAACTTTGAGCTCTAGTCATGCACGCCGCTGTCGTATCAATGGCTTGACGGAGACGATGCTTGTGATGGTGGTGACTGCTGGCTGCCTGGTCATTCCATGCCTATGCCGGCTTTTGGATGTGAATTCAGTATTTTCAACTGTTACTGGCATCGTCTCCTTCTATCATACAGTTTCGGTAGTGTAGCGTGCAATTGGCGGTTCTTTTTTCTCTCACTCTTCGTCCTGCTACGCTATCTATGTATTGCGCATGTGTTTTCGCTGTCGCTGGTTGCAACCGGTTTCCTAGCGCACTGTCGTCGTCGTCGGCGTGGTCGTCGTCGTCGGCGTCGTCGTCGTCGTCGTTGGTGGGCGCTGGTCGGCCATAGCCACAGCTAGGCCGCTCCCTCGTTTGACGCCGTCGCCACCGACGCCGCCGCAACCGCCGCCGTCGTTTTCAGATTCGTCTTGTTCACCGCCGTTGAAATGCGTATAGCACCGCGGTCTCCTCCCCCACACATGCACACATAGACACACACACACCTTTACGATCCTTCTCCCACCATCGCATCGCCACTGGCTGTTTCTAACCGGTATAGATCTTCCCACAATGCCAATACTTACACATTATCCGCACTAACCTATACTTGTGTGGCATTCGGCTACGGATTGCGCTTTTGTTTGTTTTTCTTTTTTTTCATTTCTATTGCCATACAGAACACTTTCCTATGTCATGTCATGTTTACCTTTCACCTTTTTATTATTTCAAATTTCATTTTCAACACACATACACCTGCTTCTACAATTTTTTCCGATTTTATTTTCCCGATTTTCATCATGACGTTCTTTGAATTATGTGATATATCACATAATAATAATAACCTCAAACAATCTGCTTTCTGTTGCTTCTAACCGATTCTCGCTTTTGCGCAATTGCAGAGGCTTCATGTTCGACGAGAACAGTAATACCGCCGGCGCTGGAGCTGTGGTGGCGCAGTCGGGTGCACTAGCTCCCGGTAGCATTCCCGGAAATGTATCAGCTCCAAATTCGGCTATCGTCACACAATTGCTCAACGTCAAGGATAGCCGTTGGCTTCAGGTAGAAGAACGCTGTGTACTCATGTCACATACACATACACACATCTACACGTATATACACAATTTTTTAAATTAATATATACAATTCAGTACTGATATATACACAAATAGACACAACCACACGCCTACACCTATACCTACACACTCAAATTATTGTACACTGATTTGTCTTTTTTGTATGTTTGGGATCATTTGGGGCGAAGGTTGCTTTCTGTTTGAATGTGAGTTCTGCTTTAATACCACACCAATCCTTTTTTTAACGCTAAGCAAATTTTGTCGCTGAGTATGAGCACTGAGTGAAAGCGAAGTGTATGGTAGCAATTTTGACCCGACTTTTGTAAAAATGCCCAAAAATTCCCTTCTAAGGCCTGGCGCTCAGGACCGAACAGGCAAACACGCGCACTTCTCAGCTGCCTCTCTGATGATGATGGTGTCGTCAAGAGGCAAGCGATCCGTGTCAAGTACCGGAATAATTGGTCGGAACGCGTTTACCATACTGAAAGTGAATATGAAGGGGAACGCCTCTCATGGTTACGGTTTCGAGCCCTTGATTACCACCCACCACCTCGTTTGAAGGGAAAAAAGGAATATTTATGAATATTTGTGGATCCCGCTGTTTTTGGTCGAGACTAGGGCAAGTATGCTCTTCAGCCGACACGGTTCTTGGGTATTTCTTTGACGTACTGTTGGACCATTATAGTTTGGCCCACGATAACCCTGTCACGTACATATTTCGCGCTCGTCTAACGACGTCCTGGCCCTCCCTCAGTATCCCCCAACATGTTTATTCATTGTGTTTATAGCATCACGGGCATATGTCCGTTACGCGGCCACGCATATCTGCTGGTTGATGATGTGATCTGTGCCTGGATATGCTCTGGGAAGTTGTAAACCAATTAACTTCAATGTAAAGTGCCAAGAAATACCCAGAAATATCCCAGGAAACGCCCGCGTTATTCTAGAAAGTATTCAAAGGGTGTAGTGTTGACTGTCTGATAAAGACCCTCACGAATTGCTCCGAATGCGTCACGACGCCAAATTCCAGGTCGCGCCATTGCTTGCTCTATCGCTTCAACACATATATACGTACTGTTTGTGGAACAGATTAAAACCTCCGATTTGCAAAGCTTTTGAAGTGAATTTCGTTACGATTTGGCTCCATTAGCTAGAATTGAGGCGTGCGTATATACGTGCGTCGCGTGCATGTGAGTGTATGTGTGAATGAGGAATTTCTGTGATCTACCATTATCTTGTCCCGAGACCTATATTTCGTACACAATTCGTTCCACTTTCATAATTGATATGTGCACGGGTTGAAATTCTCACACACACATATCTTCTCTTTGCGTTTCACTATCACCACCCTAAACCTCACCTATGCCTTTGGGAGAGAAACTGGTTTCTGACGACACACACAACCGCATCTGATACCATCCAAAAACGATGGTTTCATTGGTGAATGTCGTGTTTGGCCTTGATCAGATATGTCTTCATGATCTACTTTTTAGGTTGAAGTATGTCGCGAATTTCAACGTGGACAATGCGCCAGAAGCGATTTGGAGTGCAAATTCGCTCATCCGCCTCCACATGTCGATGTACAACAAGGACGTGTCACAGCGTGTTATGATAGCATAAAGGTGCAAACAATCCTCTTTCATTTTTATTTTTCTTTTTTTCATTTTATCTTTCGCTATTTTCTCTGCCAATAGTTATTCTCAACCGGTCGTCGTACACCGACAACGTTCAAGCAGAGTTGCACCGCTGCCGCACGCTTCTTCTGAATCCCAATTATCAAAACGAATCGATTCGTTTCATTTCCACAGACACCAACAAATCCACTAAAACAGTCAAATTGAAAGGGATGAAACGGTGAATAAAAAAACCTCACCATAAGGGGATTGTGACGCTATTCCCGGCAATCTACTCAGTTGCATGCTTAATTTAATCGAGTAACCCCTTCCTTCCATCGACGTTTTTCGCAACCATCCCCCCGATTGCTTCCACCACAATCGCTGATGCTATGTGTATGTCATTTATGTAAATCCGGCACAGCATCGGGCATTTTCTTATGAAAGAATCGCATGCGCAAAGCGGCAACGAGACTGGCCAACGAGCTGGCTGGCTACTGTGTATGTAGTAGTAGTGGATGGATGGATGGGGGATCGAGAGGAAATGATGATGAGAAGTAGAAGGAATAGAAAAGATGTGAGAGGATAGACAGAGAGGAGGACGGCTGGGGGGAGATATTGCGGCCCAGCATGCGATCCTTTATTCTTTGCATTGTTTAATGTCGTATTGATGGCTGTTGCCAGCTGGCCTTGCGCCCTTCGTTTTAAATCGAAATGCCAAGCGGGCCCCCGGCTCATTTTCACAAAGAGCGCCGATAGAACCACCACGGGGTGAGAGAGGGGCCGACTCTGACTGGGGTGAGGGAGAGCAGCGGACAATTGCGAACAGACTACTCTAAATTAGTGCGAACCCATCACATTCTGTTCTCCAGAGTGTGCCGTTTTTTTCTGGACCAAGAGTACGGTAAGACTGGCGATGTTGTGATGTGTCGTTTGGAGTTCAATTACTTGTGTAAAATCCCTGCCATTTCATGAACGATAGCACTTGGGGAAATATTTGATAATGTTGATGATGTTTGAGGATGAGTGGGCCTTAAACTGCTGGGATTTATCGATAGAGAAGACGAGGAAGCCATCTGGCTGCAATGATCCCCCGGGAGTTGCAAATGGAGACAACACGGCCAGTGAAAAGACTCGTCGTCGTCCGTCCGTCCTCCAAACCCCCGAGAGCTCTGAATGTGATGGCGTCATTTAGAATCTCACGTTGATGGCATGGGAGCCCCCATTCTTCTTCTTCAGATCAGGGTAAAATCTCTTGCATAGTAACTTACTGTATCCGGGAGATTTACAGCGTTCAAATCTGCTTTAATCACCTCCGACGTCGGGCTTAATTTCACTTGCCGATGATTCTTTCTTGTTTCGGTCACAGTTGTGGATCGGATCGGCGACGGGCATTATCATATGAAAAACGAGTGTAACTGGAAAGTGTGAAAATCGCCCGAAATGATGAAGTGAATAGCCGTGTGATGGAAAACGTTGACGGCGTTGAAATCAGAGCATGATTTCTTTCGGAAAACGATCGATATTCCAACTACGGCTATCGATTCCCATGAAAATGGTTGCATTTGACGGCCCCGCGCGATGGGTAACCGGTTCGAGTTGGGGAGTGGTCCACGTTCATCGAAGGGTGGTCGTACGAGTCAACAGAAATGGATAGAGCCCTAGAGAAAAGAAGGCAGAGCTGGACGCCACCGAAAAGGCCATCAAAAACCAGTTTAGGCAGTTGAAGGCAATGGAAGCAACAGATTGGCTGGGATTACTGACCCGCATTGGTCTAGGCAGACTATTGGTGACGCGCTTTCGAAACAATTACCGTATACCTTTGGGGACAGATATTCTTCCTGAAGTGTCATCAAACACAGACAATTCCAGTATTACTGTTCCTATTCCGTAAGAAAAGTTAAGAAACTGTACTCTGAAAATTGTGTGTGGGCGGTTTATGGGAATGAGAGAGAGAGCGCAGGGCTGGACGGGATGGGCAGGTTTTAAAGTCCTAGTAGCTGGCACCAATAGAGCCTTGAAGGTAGACGGTCGAGTCTCATCTACCGAGGAGATAATTTCGTTTGGTTCATTTTCTCTGCCGACGTTGGTGGTCCCGCTTGTGGGCCCCCGTTTCAGCAGCACTCTGGCTTTATAGAAGATTTGGGATTGGAAAGCGTTCACCTGATTGAAAAGACAGTTCGAAGGTCATGAAAGTAACTCATACTGCAACTATGTAGTAGCTAGTTATCCTCACTTTAAACAAATTCTCTCCTTGTAAAGTTGGTACTGGTCGTGGGTGATTGGTGGGGGCAACCGCATAGATAATCAGGGTCAGACTAATTTCGCTGCATCAAGGTTACTCACTAATTTAATGCTATCGGGTGTTCCAGGCCTGACATGGGCAATGTGTGTAGGATAGGAAATCCCAGAAAAAATCATTAGAAATGAAAAAATGGACCAGTGAAAATTCGGGGTGGTGTGCCCATTCTCCAATGCTAAAGTCTCGAACGTCGGAACCGTTCCTATCCTGAGACGCTCTGAGCTGCAACTCAAATGATTTTGCTGCTCTTTTGAAGTGTCTCACACATTGCTGACTTGCCATACGCCAATTTCCTTGATAGACAAGAAGACTGGCAGATGTAGTCTGCCTCAGTCTTCCGCTTTACCACCCCTTTGTTCATTAGTAGTTGTTCGTGCAACTACTAAGTTCTCTTTTGCAAGTAAGACTCCTGGAAGAAACCGAACGACGTACTGGTATGACTAGAATTCTTCCCGATTGTTCCCACCTTTTTTTACTGAGGTGTTACACACCAGTTTCAACAATGCTTCGGCTATTATGCGTGGCTGTCATGTGCAAGTTGTGAAACGGGATGGGAGGACGGGTGGGGCGGATGGCAGAGCCGAATGTTGGGTTGAGACGGGTTGCGATGGGATGGGCAGTTAGACAGGCGTTATGGAAGGAAGAGAGCGACGCATCGATGAAAAGATATAGCCAACAAGCCAATAGAGATCCATCATGCCAACGATTAGCACTGTCACATCCCAGCTGATTCGTATCTCAACGGGGTTTACTGAAGATGGCACAAAAAACTTGACTCACACTGAACTCAGAACATTGGCCGTATTGCGTAAGTGCTAGCCTAGTCTACGAACACCGGTTTTCCAGAGTGCTTTCGTTTTGAGACTAAACCGGGGGTCGTATGCGGATATTGGCGTCCAGTTACAAAAATGTAGCCGCTGTTTTCTGCAGGAAAGAAAAAGGTGAGAAAAAAATTATAGTGAACACCCAAATGGGGGCCTAGTACCTTTCTGGACGAGTTCTCGGACCGCCCGTTTTATGCCAGCAAATCATATCCTGCCACCTCTGCCTCACTGATCGTTTCTTCACGTTACCCATTGCTAATACCATCTACAGTGAAAAGAAAAACGAAAAAAAAACTATGTCAAACCGTACGTGTGACAGAAAATAGCCTTTAAGCCCGGGTGGGCGGGGCAACTAGGGAGGCGTCAGAACTGCCAGTTATGAGGGCCGCAGCGCCTCTCACCTACTATGAGCTGTAAAAGTGGGATAATCCCAGAGGACAGGACTACTGTACAATCAAGGATACCCATGGGGTGCGTGAGCGCGGAGACTATCTTCAAAGGTTCACTACCGAACTGGTACTGCAACTATAGTTTACTAGTTTATCAGTCTTTAGACTACCTAAACCCGAAAGGTAGATTTCAAGAAACATCTGCATTAAAAGATTTGCTGGAAACTAATTGCGCTTAATACATTACATATTGATCCATTTATAGCGCTGTTTATTTGTTGCCTATAGGGAGTGCGAGAAAAAATTCAATAGCGGGCTCTCGCCCAAAGCCATCTAGCACGCCGAAAAAAATCACAAAGTTTATGCACCTGGTATATTGATCTGGGGAATAAACACAGAGTACACAACAATTTAGAAAGTGCTTATTTGACGATTTGAAAATCGATTGGTCTCGAATATGCCCCAAGTTGGACAATCGGTTTTCTTTTTTTTTCGGGGGAGGGAGTGGGGGGGAGGGACCATCGAAAGAAGAGTTTTTGGAATGCTCTGGATATTTTTCTTCTGAGCATCCTTGGTGGATAACAATTCATTCCCCTACACCGCTCTACCTTTTCTACGATTTACTTTATTTAAGTGCACCTTTACCGGCGAAGGGGGGGGGGGCTAGGAAAGCGGAGCAATTTCTTTCCAAAAAGAAGTGGATCAGCAGCGGGGAAATATCTCGAAGCAGATTGATCAAACGGCACACTCTGCGATACCTATGAGGCGCGCTTGTCCCCCCGTACACAACAAGCGCAGGCCCAAAGCAGCTTGGGCAAGTACAAGTGGCACTACGAAACATTTTTGCAAACTACGACCCCACCCCCAGTTTCCTTCTTTGGTTTTTCTCCTCCCTTTCTTCATCCTACCTGCCATTCTGCTCACTTTTCCCAACTTCCCACACGCTTTTTTCAGCAGTACAGCAAAAGGCATCTGAAATTCGTGTTTAGACCTCATGTCCACGAAATGCCCACTAAATGCATTCTCGGGCGAATACCTGATAGTTATAGGGGATAACGTAAGCGGTGTTAGGAGTGGTGGAATGAGCCCGCGTCCGCTGCCTTTCTCTACCAATGATGAGCAGCTTGCGATCGATTCAGGAAGAAACCGGCCAATAGTGGAAACCACCGGTGTGCCATCGGTGGGCTCATTCCATCCCTCTTAACATTGTACTGCTAGACTAGACTGCTTGCGATACCAACTAAGAATCCTTTGCTAAATACAAATACTTGAAACCATAAAAAAAAATTCCCTATTTTGCTGTTCGACGGCGCGTGTTTACGGCTGATTTGCCGAAGGAACCCCACCCACAGACGTCGTCTCACCTATCAGTGGATATTCCGGCAGAGCCCAATAACCAGATGTGGCGTGTTGCGTTGATTCTATGTGGGACACCGCCTCGCTCGTTTTCCTGTTTCCTAACCTATCCGGTATCCGGGCCGGGTTCTCGCTTCTTCAGATACTCTTCTATGGTTGGGTCCTTACTTAGGACATTTTCAACGGTTTTATGCCCTTTTTTCAATGGTAAGTCAGCTAACATTTTCGAATTCATATTCAGACCCTATAGCCCACGATTTATCATCAGAGAGTGTCTATCTGAATAGCCAACTAAAAACTGAATACTGCGATGCAAGGAATCATACCTTAATCCCGTTTTTTTTCAGGGTCGATGTACCAGGGAGAATCCAAAGTGCAAATATTTACATCCACCACAACATATTAAAGATCAGCTGCTTATCAATGGAAGAAACAATTTGGCATTGAAAAATCTGATATCAGCGCAGTTGAATCAGACAGCCACCGGACAACCGATTGCAGTCAATCCTATTGCGCAAATTATGGTAAGTCAATGTTGAGGACTGATCACTTTCTCGGGCGCTGTTTAGCGACGGGGGGGGGCATTTTGCACTTTCGCTGCTTCACTAGTTCCGGTTTACAAGTCTCACTCTGGTGAAACTTGTGAACTCTTGTGAAGCTGGAGCAAGCTCGTCTAGCCACAATGATAAAACCTGTCAGCTCTAAAAGGCTCTCTCGATGGCTCGACACGTCGATGGGAAGTGGCAGGAGTGCAAAATGCCCCCCCCCCTCCCGTCGGCCAACTGCTCCCATTTTCTGCTCACATTGAAATCCTACTTTGCACCATTTACCTTAGCACTTCTTTCGGCTTGCCCAGTTTTGCCCAGCTCAATATTTGTTGTGTGTCAAGACATCGTGCATGCTTGGGACAAACGGGGTTTCGATTTTCGTTTAGCAACTTTGTTCAAAACACAGCATAACGCTTTTTCCCTTGTGTTATCGCTATGTCCATCGAGTCAGGCGGATTTGATGTAGGGGCAGGGCAGCTGATGCCGCTTACTATTGCACAATGCAACGGTGAAATCCTGGATCGAATCCCACCCGCCTGGATCGAATCCCACCCGGTTCAACTAAACTACCGTCCGTCCGGGATCGATTGCTTGGTGCCAGTCTCGTCTGGGAGGACATACAATTCGAAATATCGCAACCAGTCGGGGCGGTTTCAGAAGGGATTGTATGAACCCACCCACGGCGTTTCCATCACTGGTTGTTTTCTTTTTACATCGATCACTAGTCGATCACCATTGGTAGAGCAGGGCAGCTGGAGGCGGGCTCAGACCGCCCCTCCTGACACCGCCCCGACTAAAGGCGACGCTAGCAACCATGAATTCTAGTTTTATTGTGAAAAGAAGCCACTAAGGTGAGAAGCAGAAGGGCGGCCGTGGTGATGTAATGTTAGCTTCCAAAGCGTTCCATAAAGGTCTAAAAGGTCCAAAAGGTCACCAAAGAGATCAACTAACGCTGAATCCTTCCTACTTTTACCGCTGCACCTCCTTTTACCGCTGCACCTCTTTTTAATTATTTTATTCCTGCTTTCTTCCATTTTTTGCAACACACCTTCTGATTTTCGTCTACTCTGTGACACAGCAGCAACAACAGGCGGTGGCGGCCGCGAATATGATGCCCACATTACCATATCCCTATTATCAGGGTTTGGTATATTCTCCAGTTCTACAGGATCCATATCAGGCTGCTGTGTCACAGGTATCGCCCTAGTATTCGTTGCGCTTCCTGTATTTGTCCCGCAACGCGCAATCGCGTCGCGCCGCGATTTCCAATGAATTGCGTCGCATCGCTACGCGATTCATTGGGAACGTCGCGGCGCGACGCGTTGCACGATTCTGCCGTGTAGTTTCGACTTTGTTAACAGCTCGTACTTGATTATCACACTCGCGTCTTGGTGGTGTTTTCACCGGCTAACGCCCCCTTTCGCCATTTGTCACTATTGGTTCCTAACTGTACGCGTGTCTCAGCAGCAAGTGTGTGCATGGCTTTATGGCTGACAGCTCTGTTCAGCAACTGCAGGCGGCTGCGCTGCTGCACGGAGGTGGCGGCGGTCTGCTTGCGTCTCCAGCGCAGCTAGCGCAAGCTGCTGCCGCCGCCGGTGTCGCACTGGCTGCTGCTCCGTCGGCTGCCGCTCTCCAGCTACCGCTGGCTGCCGTTTCCGCTGCTGCTGCCAGCCGCAAGAGGCCGTTGGATGAAGAATCGCTAGCCGCCGATCAGCAGCAGGCGCACTTCCTCAACCTGGCTGCTGCCGTTTCCGCTGCGGTATTCTTTCCTTCTTTTTAGCCGCTACGTCTTATTAGTTTACTTTTATTTTAATTTTATTTCAATTTTCTTTGACATTTTGGCCTTTCTTTTTTTCGAAAGAAAAATGCTATTACGATAGATTTTTTTTCATACGTGGCGTGCTTTCTATTTGGTTTAGTTGTACCCTAACGCAGTGGCGTGTTGTGGCATGAGCTCCAGTGTGCACGTGTTTATGGTCATGACTCTCTAAGGTGGTCTACGTTTAGGCCGGTGTCCCTTGCAAACGCCCTGCCGTTGACAAGAACGGAGCTGTTGTGTACAGTGCCAATCCACAACCAGCTCAGCAGTTCAATCCCTACGTTCTACCGGGTCTTCAGGGCTATGTACCCGCCGTGTCATGTAAGTGTGCAGCTTGACAAAACTCATCTCAATCACTTCTGTTACGCACAAAATACACACCGTTGTTGTTCATACTAGTATATGCTTCAATCCAATTGTACTGCGTATTTCAATGGAAGGAGAAAGGCGCATTGTAATTGTGCAACGTGGTTCATGTTATTTCACTGAAGGGGACTTTTTCGTGAGGATTCCCCATGGCATGAGGGTCGCATTTGTTGGGCAAATTCTTTTTTGACTGCTCTTGCCCGGTTCAAGCGCGCTACTTCCCCCCCCCTCGCCGCTTTAAGTTGGCGAAAAATTACGCCACTTCACCTCATCTGACAGTTAATCAGAGAGAACACTCGCTGGACGGATTCAGGAAGGGGGGCGGACGTATTGAGGAAAAATTTTGCCCACTATACAATGGGTCAGCGGTCTGCAGACAGCTAGAACTCGATCCCTTTAATGGCGTCAACCTTCTGTTTTTCTCTGCGCTCTCCCGTCCGCGTGGTGTCTTGCGGCCACCCTGACCTTTCACATCGCAAAATTTTGCACTTAATAAGTGGCTCGCCTACCCTGGTGTCCTCTCTTTCGAAAAACTCATCTCAGCCCCGCGACATGTTTCTTGTGGCTCTTCATGCCTTGGCAGCGCAGTCCTTTATTTCTCTGCGCTCTGGCTTTTCGCAGCAGGACCCCACCGAAAGTTTTAGTTGTCACGTAACCGCCAGCAGCCATGGATGAACCGCGTCGCACAACCGCAACGCATCTCTCGAATTACCTTTGGATTGCACAACGCGCTTGAAGTGAGCCTTAGAGAAAATTAGGGGGAATATAGTAGAGCTTTATCTGCAGTTGAAGAATGAATTCCGAACTTTTTTCTGGCTCTCCTAGCCTGAGCTACGTAAAGACACATCAGAACTGCATAAAAAGCTGTTTCTCTGGAATCATCATTTTTGAGAATTTTACAGCAGTGACAGGTGAAGTGGTAGGTTCATCAGAATTTGGTGCAGCTTCTTTCCGCGTATCATTCTGGTACTCCCTCATGTGGAGAGAACGCGAGCTGTCACCTAGGCCCACTCATTACCACCATGAGAGCGTAGGAGTTTGTTGTGGATTCAGTACCCAGCACCCAGATTCAGTACAGCTCACCCAGAAAGACTTCAGAAAGGAAGTGCATGAACCTGGCCTCGCGTGAGGTGAAAATTTCCCCAGAAAATTCAAAAGCTTAAATCTTGGGATCTCTTTCTATGAGGCTACCTGGAAAATTGGTGACGTCAAGACTCGCCATGTGAGGTGGAGGGGGTACAGGGCGGCGCCATCACACCACGTAATTTCTGCTGATGCGCGCTTTCTCATCGGAATAGTAATTTTGGGGAGACGGACAAGAGAATCGTGATTTGTCGCGTCGCCGTGCGCGGTGCACTGTGCGGCCGCGCGGCAACATTTCGACGCGCATCATTTTGTCGGTTGAAGCAGACTCGTATGACAGGACTCTATAACAGGCGATGTCGAATAGTGCCATCTTTTGACTGGGCAAAGTCGAAGGGCCTGGCGGTCGGAAACTCGTCGCCGGGAGCGGCCGTTGTTATTCCCATGCGCCTGACCAGCGCGCGGTACGTATTTACGATTCTCTTGTTACTTTTATCTGGATTTGCCCCGAGAGATCGATTGTACAGAAAACTGGCTGCGTTATTACTACCCTTGACGGCTTGGAAAACGAGTCAGACAGAGCATGCAGGACAAGCTGTGTCATAGTAGTACCGCGCGCCTATCTACCGCATAATTACCTCTGATTTTGTGAAATCCATCAATGTGTATGGAGAGTTTCTTCTTTGTAGGAACTTTGCCGCAAAAGACGAACTCGTTCCGTACAATAATTGGTCCCACTGCGATGGAATGAGCTAGAGTCTCCCTAGAGGAAGATTGACCCTCATGAACTTTCCATCGAGGGATTGCCCTTGTAATCGAATATGCGCCAGAGTAGGAGGCGTACGTCCCATTGCCGAAATTGGGTTCGCTCTCGCGGCTGCCTGCGCGCCCGGAGTCGCGCGTCCTGAAATTTTATAAAGGAAACTCCTTTTCTCATTTAGTAAGAGCGACGCGCTTTTCCGATCGTTTTTGTCATTAGCCAAGGGGAACTATGATGACTTTGTCACTGTACTAGATAGTGAACTTTCAGCGTAAGTGGTGTATGAAGATAGGGCACTCGCCTGTAACTCCATATCAAAGGATTAGAGTGGGGAGCCAGAGGGAGCCGGTATGTCCCACTCAGGAAACGGCCTGTATGTACTTAAGAGATCTGGATCAAATCCTTGAATTTATTGTATCTGACCATATATGGATTGGAACATCACTGCGATTTCCTATGGTAGTCGAGGGCATGGCCCATTCTCTGATGAGCTTTAACCCTTCAGCACTCCGTACTGAATATTTATCAGCTCCTATGACTGCATTTGAAATTATTAAATTAGGATACGTAGCGGTCTCGTGGAGTGCATCACAACGCGAAGCAGTAAGGATAACATTAGCTGACTGTCACATATCGCTACGAAAAACTCCGTCACAGGCTACGCTTCACAGCCCTTCTTGAGGTCTAGTAAGGCCATTTGGTCAACCTTGACCAACCGGACAAGGCATTTCCAGCTTCCAAGCAAGTCCGTCAACCAGGCTCCTCCATCATTCCCGGAACATTCGAACTTCTTTTGTCTTCGTGCTGAAATTGTCCACTTGTAAATTAGTCTACAAAAATACAAGCACCAAGCTAGTTCAGGTAGTCTTGGAGAGCGGTTTAGAGCATGAGAACGACACTGCTCAGCGGCTAGGGTTTCGTTAGCGACTCTTATCAGAGCAAAATCCACAATAGAAAGTGTCTCATTGAAGCCAAATATACCATTCTCGTCATCGAAGGGGTGCATAATGCGCAAGGATTGAGACTTGGCGACGATGCGCGCCGACACGCTTCAACGCACTGTAACGCCCAACCTCCAAGGCTATAGACGCGAAAGCAGATGTAGACGGAAATCAACCGCCGCCGCCTGCTCATGTATTGAAAGAATATGGGACGCTGCTCAACCAAGCAGTCTGGTATCGATCGGCACTGGTCACCGATCGATTAGGCTGCGCTGCAGGATTGGAGCGCTGTTGTTGTAGCGCGTCGACATGCGTCACGGCGCGCTACAGCGCGTCGACGCGCGTTATCGCGAAGTCTGAAAGCTGCCTAAAGAGGGTAAACTTACCAGTATTCTCTCCTTGATAAAATATGGCTCCTGCCTGTGTTAAGGTATCCTCAACTTTTTCCACTGGATATCGATATAAAGATTGTGCTTCCCCGCAACCGCATTTGCGTATTTGGTAGTATACTGCTGTCAAAATTCTCAAATATAATATGATACAGAGATAACTGTGTCTATAATCGCTAGTCAGTTGCGTATGCACATGAAAGCCTTGCAGTGATGTTGATTGTCGTAACGCTTCCTTTAGGACTAAGTTTTTCCGTTGTTTTATTTCAGTCAGCGGGCCATTGCCACCTCGTTACTAGACCGGAACTGTTCGTTCGGTCGGTGCCGGTTGCACTATGGTCATACAGCCATCATCAGCCAATCAGTCACCACCACCATACTCAATCGCCAACACCAACACCACCACAACCACCACCCCCCACCATACCCCGTCGTTCCGCCGTCCACTGTGATCCTCAACGGTGATTTTTCGCTTGGTGTAGCCAATGTATAAAAACGCTATCAGCTTATACTCATCATTCTTAAATCTATATGAAAATTGCTGACGCGCTCCCAATTTCACCATCACCACCACCATCATCATCATCATCACACCACCAACACCAACACCACCGCGAACCTTCTCAGAACCCTCCTCAAATTCTTTACTACTCCACTTCTCTCTCTTGCCGCGGAGCCTCGTTTCACGCTTTGATGGATGATCTCGTTCGGTCGGTGCTCGTCTCGCACGGGTTTTCTAGTCGGGCGCCGTGGGGCTTGGCCTACGTCCGTGGCTTTGCTGTCTGTGACGGCTTGCTAAGTTCTTATTTTGATTATTTTTTTTGAAATTTAATATTTGTGTTTTATTATTTCTTTCTCTACTTTCTTCTCTTTCTCGTATATTTTTCTTCATATTTCATTTCGTACAGTGTCATTCTTAGTCTGTTTTACGTTCATTCTATGTCATCGAGTGCATCCGCGCTAACCGTTTCCGCAGCGGGTAAGGGAGATCCGATACATTCTTGCAAATATTCAAATGCATCGACAGACCCCCCCCCCTACGTCTATAGCGCCCCTATGAACGCGCGCGCTCTCTCTCATTCTGTCATACATCTCCCCGTCCTCCTTCGAAATCCGAGTTATATTTAAAGTCTAGTTTGATTGTTTGAGTGCGATACGTATAGAGTCGAAACGTCATCGACATACAACCGTACCACCACTTGTTCCACACCTATATCTGTTTTGTATGAATCAGTTATGTGGTTTTTTTCTCAGTTTTTTTTTGTTTTTGATTTTTCATTATTGAGTTTAATGATGAGCGTTCCCTGCAACGAAGTTTGATGTTGTTTGACTTTGAAACGTAAAACGTTGGAACTGCTTTACAATCTAACGAAAAAAAAATGAAAAGAAAACATAAAGTTCCTCTCACAACCCTTTTTTTTACTTCTTTATTTTTATTATAATTTCATCTTCATCACTTCATTCGAAAATGAAGTCGAATTGTTGTATTCTTTGACATTTGTTCCAAACCCTATGGTTTTTTATACATAGTCCATATGATTCACTGGGTTTTAGGTTATCGATATTAATAATAAAATTCTACTCGAATCTGTTCGTTTTCACACTACGCAGGTCAATCCAACAATGTAAGACCGAATCGACAGCATTATTGGCAGCGTACACAACGCGTGAAAAAGGCGCGCGCGGTCGCGGCGCAACTGCCCGATCCTTGGAATGATGTATACTCCTCATCATTACGGACTGTCGGGGCGGGTCAGTGCGGCTGCGTTTTCCGCGGTTCCAAAGTCTTTCTGCACCAGTTGTTGAAGCGAGCAAATGACA